>PISX010014628.1:0-52369 GCA_004024625.1 Mellivora capensis
GGCTAGTGATGATGAACATTTTTTCATGTGTCTGATAGCCATTTGTATGTCTTCATTGGAGAAGTGTCTGTTCATGTCTTCTGCCCATTTTTTGACATGATTATCTGTTTTGTGTGTGTTGAGTTTGAGAAGTTCTTTATAGATCCTGGATATCAACCTTTTGTCTGTACTGTCATTTGCAAATATCTTCTCCCATTCCCTGGGTTGCCTTAGAGGGTTATTTAAAAAGAAATAATCTTTTGGGGCACCTGGGTATCTCAGTGGGTTAGACCTCTGCCTTCAGCTCAGGTTGTGATCTTAGGGTCCTGGGATTGGGCCCTAAATAGGGCTCTCTGCTTGGTGAGGACCCTGCTTCCCACCCCCCTGCCTGCCTTTCTGCCTACTTGTGATCTCTCTCTCTGTCTGTCAAATAAATAAAATCTAAAAAAGAAAGAAATCATCTTTCTTAATTCTTTTATAATGTGATTCATGATAACATAAGGAATTTCTACTTAAAACTCTGACCTTATAAAAAATGTTTATTCTTCTGAAACTTCAAAATTATGAAATTCACTTGTGTTTTGTGTTTATATCCCAGTGATGTCTCTTACAAAAGATGAGTTCTTCCTATGATGGGGCTATAAAAATAAACTGAAACAACCAGGATATTCTTTCCTCTAGAGAGCCAGATTCAGCCAGGTCCAAGGGGACCTTCCCCCACCCCAGGAAGTAAGTAATAAGATTGCCTGGAATTGTACAAATATGCTGGATAATTCCACTAGAATTTTCACACAAAGATGAATACATTTGGTTTATTAACACATACTTGTAAACACATTTACTTACAGATATTTAAAAACACAAGTACACTCATGGCACATTATCTACTTAGCATATAGGAGTGCCTGATAAGGAGGAGGAACAAGTAATAGACTATATTGTGAGTATTAGTAACTCTCAGATGTTTGGGAGTGTGCAATTTGCCACAACATTTAACTACAACGATTTCACATGTTTCCTTAGCTTGGGTTTCCTAGTTTAATAGCATGAGATGATTTCCACGCACATGATTTATCGAGTGGGGAGGCTCTCAGATGACCTGTAAGGGGGTGAAGGGAAAAGGATGAAGAAAGAAGTCGGGCAAAGATATGGGTTCAGCTAAAGTCTACTGGGCATCACCTGGTAAGAGCCTTCTCTAGGTCCTGGGTCGTCTGAGACCAGGTAAACTGAGCCATTTGCAGACAAAACTCATGGAAGCTAAGGGTTAGTGCACTGTCCCAGTAGACGAGTATGCACAGATCTCCAACAGTGTCAACTACGTCCACACATTCCTAGTTTTCACATGTGTATGGGGGCAGGCCTTGGAAGGGAAAATGTGAATGTTATCTATAAAAATGCCATACTAGTCATCCATATTATATCCTTTTTTTGTTTCTTATATTCTAAGTTATATAGCAAATGTCTAGCTAGTAAATGGGACCGAGAATACACTAATTTGATATTTTATTTTGTAATAAAAGTAATATGCTCTGGTGATATATTAATAAAAAAGATCTAGACTCCTTGAGGTTCACTTCCTATCAAGACAGTATCCACTTAAAGCTTTTTTTTTTTTTCTTGTTTAAGACTTATTTATTTGACACACAGAGAGAGAAAGAGCACAAGCAGGGAGAGCAGCAGAGGGAGAAGCAGGGAGAAGCCATTGCTGGGCTTGATCCCAGGACCCTGGGATCATGACTGAGGCAAAGGCAGAGGCTTAACTGATTGAACCACCAAGGCTCCCCAGTTCAAAGCTTTGATCATGAATTGGAGATGCAAGGTCCTAGAGCTGTAACATTAAATCATAGAGTGGCTAGACCTACTGAAGTTTCAAAGGAATGCAATTACCCATGGAAGATAATTGCCACATTTTCTGTATCTTCTCCAGACCCTCTAATCCACCACATTAAATATACTTAAGAAAGAGTACAACAGTCAATTTAATGTAACTATAGAATAAAAAAAAACTCAAAATCTAGATGGTATTTAGTTGTATGAAGTTGCCCTCATTACTTTAACCAATCGCATATGAAAACATTTAAATGTCACCAGAGTTTAGATAGCCCTTCTTGTTTTATTATCCTGACCTCTTTTGCTGAAACTTTGGAAGACTGTCTATTATTTCTACTGGATCATTCTCATGGTATTTTGTGTCCTCAGCTCTTTTGTGATTTTTGACTATGAATTCACGTCAGGATTTTTTCTGTGGAATGTTTGAGACCTTAGTTTAAGGATTTTTTTTTGTTTTCCCAAAGAGGATCTGCCTTTTCTTTTCTCAGGCACCAAGGGGCAATTTTTAGCCAGAGTTTGACTGTGGGACACAATACTGCACAAAAGCCTACTTGTAGTTAACATTTTCTTCTTAGATTGTTCTTTTTCCCTCTTTTACCCAACATAAGTCTTTTACCCAAAGTAAATATTTTTAAATTGCCATATGAAATCCATAAGTTTCCATAATGCCCTATTCTATAGGATTACTTTTTCCCAGTTCATACTTGATAGACTTCAAGTCTTGTCTTTATGTAGGGTAATCCTATTAATGTGGGCAAGAAAATTGTATCTGATCCATGGAGTCTTGCATCATCAAGGGGGAAAAATATAACAGCCACTGGAGAATGAAAGATATTCTCAGGTTAGCTGGAAACTTCAACTCTAAATTACTTCTTTCAATTCTTGCTTTTACTTCATTTATGTCCTCTGAGTATTTCCCTTATTTTCTGCAGAGTACAATGATATTAAGTAAATGAATAAATATATATAGTTATTAAATATATATATATATAAATTATGGGATGCCTGGGTGACTCAATCATTAAGCATCTGCCTTCGGCTCAGGTCATAATCCCAAGGTCCTAGGATCGAGCCCTGCATTGGGCTCCCTGCTCCATGGGAAGTCTGCTTCTCCCTCTTCCACTCCCCCTGCTTGCGTTCCCTCTCTTCATTGTGTCTCTCTCTCTCAAATAAATAAATAAAATCTTTCAAAAAATTTAAAAATAAATATATATAAATTAAACATATATAAGTGTTTATACATGTCTATAAAATTATAAATAGATGGATAGATTATTGAATATAAGGTGTAGTATATGTCTATGAGGTGTTAGTTTTGGTATTGCTCTATGTATTGATGCTAATATATTAATTACTTCAATCTCATGTATAGGCCCCAATATCTTTCTTGTATTTTATCCACTTTTTTTTTTCAATTTTAGAGAGATGACTATTTCAACATCTCCAGAAACAACTGCATTTATAATTTTTCAGCTCAGATATTTAGATACAGGGCCAAGTGTTAATTATTTAAAAAAATAAGAGAAAATTGAGAAAATTGAGGTTTTCTGATTTCTTTTTGTTAATTAGACAATAGATTTTCTTCCTGGATACTAATAAGAACTTTATCTCTGATATTTTTAAATTGCCATATGAAATCCATCTGCTATCTCTTTGTATTCATTTGATCTGGAGCAATGGAAGATTAACTTTGCACATTAATTTGTTAAGGAGGCTATGGTTTTCAATTCAGTTAATTATTCTATTGTGCCTTTGCTTGTTTTCAACTTATTTACTTTCAATACTCCAGATGCTAATTATCAATTGAAGCTGCAACACTCAATTCAACTTTTTACATTTTCTTATCTTGATATTCTTCCTTTGAATTCTTAGAGAGTATTCCTAAATTGTCATTTCTAACACTGTTTTTATTATCCATTTTCTCATAATCATTTAAAAAATTATGATGAAATATCTTACACATTAAAAGCTACAGAGAATCATGATAATCATAGATGATCCAACAACTGATTTGATAAAATATTACAAATACAGGTTTAAACTTTTTGCATACCCTTCATTTTCCTCCAAATCCTGAGTTATCCAGTATACTGAATTCATTTATTATTAATTGCTTTGTTTTATTTTAATTGTAGGTCTATTGGTGAAAATACCTTTAATTTTAATTTATTATCAAATGATCATTTAGTTTAATACATAGCTCAAAGTTGATAGTTATTATTTCTCAGAACTTTCAAAAAGCACTCATCACCTTCTGATTCCTATTAATGCTCTTGAACAATCTTCTGTCAAAGTAACTATATTTCTTTGATTGGTAATCTGCCTTTTCTTTTTGAACTTTTCAATTTGTTCTTGACTTTGTTGTTTTCATTCTCTGTTCAACTTTATTCAATATGCTATTTCATCTGTGTTTTGAATGGTTAATACTCTATAATAATGATTTTCTTTTTTGAGGTTCTATTTTGTTCTTGGAAAATGTCCCAAAGTATTTTTAATAATTTTTTGATCCTTAGTTGAAGTTCCACTTTCCTACTATATCTCTATTTATATATACTTATATTTTGTATTTAAATTCAATAGTGAAGTTGTTGGGATTCACTTCTACGTTATAGTTGCTGTCTTTCACAGCAGTGTCTTTCCACATCTATTTATTAGTTTGTGCTTAAATTTGTTTTATTATAGTTTGTGGATATTCGGTGGGGGCCTCAGGTAAAGATGCTTTCCTGGGGAAAATATTTCCATTTGTTTCTGCAAAATGGACCTCTTTTTTATTTTTTAAATATTTTATTTATTTATATGAGAATGGGGAGGGAGGGAGAGATATACAGAATAAAAGAGCACACAAGGACAAGTGTGGAAGGGGCAGAAAGAAAGCAGACTCCCCACTGAGCAGGGAGCATGACATGTAACTCAATCCCAGGACCCTGGGATCCTGACCTAAGCTGAAGGCAGACATGTAACCACTGAGCCACACAGGTGCCCCTGTAAGATGGACTTCTAACTCAAGACCATTAAAAAAATTTTTTTTAATGATTTTTTTTTTTGGTAGCCTCTACCACCAATATGGGGCCCAAACTCACAACCCTTAGATCAAGAGTTACATGTCCTACTGAATAAGCCAACCAGGTATCCCTCAAGACTGTTATAGATTAATTTCTCACATAGTAATTTCATGGACCACACAGATGATGTAAAATGTAAACTTTAAATGTATATGAGGACAGAGTTGTGACTACTAATATTCAGATTAGTTTCCTTTTTCATGGCATGGGGTTGGGATGGGGGTAGGATGGAGACATTTTTACTAATCAGAACTGAGGCTAAATAAACAGGATATTTTATAAACTTTCATTGCTAGAAGGTATGCTGGCTTTCTTTTACCCATCCCATTTATCAAGAATAAAATTTTTCAAAAGATCCCAGTTAAAGTAGTTACATTTTATAACCATAGATCAATCTGATACACCTTAGATTCATATTTTCACTAGTTTTGTGTAGATGCTATAACAAATTTACCACAAACCTCATGGCTTAAAACAACACATATTCATCATTTTAGAGTTCTGGAGGTCAGAACTCTAAAATGGCTTTCACTGGGCTTACATCAAGGTGTTGGCAGGACTTCATTCATTTCTGGTAGCTCTCGGTGGATAATTTGCTTTTTTGGGTTTCTTTGTTTTTTGCTTTTGTTTTTGTTTTCTTCCATGTTTCTTTTCCTAGGGACCTTCACACTCCCTGGATCATGACCATATTCCATCTCCACAGCCAGGAATGCAGGTTGAGTCCTCAATCTCATCCCATCCCATGCCATCCCATCCCATCCTATCACTCCATACCACATCTCTATAATCTTGCTGTGTCCATCACTTTTCTGGCACTGACTCACCTACCTCATATAAGTATCCTTGTGATTACATTGGATCCACTTGGATAATCCAGAATACAACCTTACCTCAAGGTCAGCTGGTTCCATTAATGGCACCTTAATACCTTCTGTAAACTTAGTTCTCCTTTACCATGTGACCTAGCATATTCACAGGTTCAAGGGATTAGGATTTGAACATCTTTGGGGGTTGCCATTATTCTGCCTACCACAGCATTTGTACCAAAATTAACTAAAAACAATTTCTTTACAAAATTGTATGTGGCCAGTTTATAATTTTACTTTCCAAGAGTTAGTAATTTTTAATATAAATTCTGATCATTATTTGATTCTGATACATTCTAGTGACTTTATTTTATTGCAACCACATATTCTATAAATGAATAAATAATATGGCAACAAATAAATTTATTTTTCTCATGTTTATCACTTTGCTACCTAACTATGCCAGTTGCTGGCAAGATACTATACTTATCAGACAAATCAGTGTATGCATTTTACAAATTATATAATACATACAGTGAAAATTCTCTATCAAAATACTCAACATATCATAGTTGTAATTATATGCTAAAAACCAACTCAATCTTGTGTATTATACTCCACAGAGTTTCAGCTCCCAGTTCAAATTTCGAACCTGTCGTCTTTCCACTTTAAGCCCCATTCCTCTCCATGAGAGTCCAGGTGTTCTTCCCAGACACTGAGTCACAGTATTTCCCATATAGGCAGCAAACAGGAACACTTGGTTTCTTGGTTTACAGATGCACAGAGAGGACTCTCCATACTTAGGGGACTGGTCGTGGAGAAGGGGGCTAGAATGGAGGCTCCTTAATAAGGCCCAACCATTTTGAGGTCTTAGGGTGGTATTGTCCTCTAATGTCTCAAACAATTTATTAATTTATTCTGTTAATTGTCTATATCTCCTCAAGTAGAATATGTGCTCTGTTTAGGTCAGAATTTTTTATCTGTTTTGTCACTGATTTATCTCTAGTGGCTAGACTAATGCTTATCACATTGTAGGTGCTCAGTAAATATCTAATGAGTGTTGAGGAAAGTGATTGACTCTGCATAGGCCCTCAATATGAGATAGTTTCCTTTTTGCTTTCCTGCATGAGCTTCTGGCTTTTTAAAGTACTACCTAGTACTGAGAATTGTCTTAAGGTATTTGTTTTATTCTGCAGGTAACTGGTGTTATGTTCTTTCATTTTGAAATCATAAAAAAAAGGGTTCCATTACAAATATTCATAACTGATTGCTGAGAGGATGTTTCTGATCAAAGTTTCAACCACTGGGCACAGATTCTGAAAGAAAAGTAGAGAATCAGAAATGCTGAAGAAAGAACAAGAGATACAAAATAGGGTTTTACATTATACTCTGCCAGGACTGACACACTTATTCTATTTTTGGGGTTATGGCAAGCGAAGTATATGGGTACACAATTTAAGGAAGCATCCACTATTAAGATCATGTAAGTACTAAAGGGGGTAAAGGAAATTAAGAAGTACAGACTTCCTGTTATAAAATAAATATGTCACGGAGATGAAAAGTACAGCATAGGGAATAGAGTCAATGATACTGTAATACTGTTTGGTGACAGATGGTGACTACACTTAACATATTGAGCACTGAGAAATGTATAGAATTGCTCAATAAATATGTACACCTGAAAGTAATTTAACATTGTATGTTAATTATACAAAAAGCCCATGGAGATCATTCAAGTACTGACTTACATTTTCACAACTCTGAGACAAAACACCCCTTTAAATTTTTCCCCTAGGCACTTTATCAGACATGCCACCCTTGTCCTGGCCTACAGGGTTCATCCATGTGAACCAGCATGCATCTGCAAGTTATAGAATAGATGCATTCCATTTTCATTTTGTATATAATTTCTTGTTAATAATACCAACATTTCTACCAACTGTAACCCTGAGCATTTAACATTTCCAGCTCAAGCTTAGGTTTCTGTATTTGTGAAATGGGTATAAGTCAACTTCACAAGAATTTTTTTTGAGGTATAATTGATATAGAGCCTTTTGTCAGTTTCAGGTTTCATTACAACTTGATTTGCTATGTAAATATATACCACAAGGATGTTTGAAGGATTGAGTGATTTAAGGTAAATAAAGCTCAGAGACATATTACACACTTAATGTGTGTTACTTTATTATCTTGTGTTTATATATTTTTCCAACTAGGACTTTAGAAAACTATATTTTGACAAATTAGAGTGATTATGGAAAAATGTTTATCATTTATCTCAACTATAGATTTAATTTTATTTATATTAAATAATTAAATGCTAATCCCCAAAGAAAAGTATCTTGTTATAAAGTTATAATATTGATATGTATGTATGTATGAAATTATTATTTTAGTTAAAATTTAAAAATTTCTTAGAAATATCATATTTTCCCAATGGTGGGATTTGAATGTATAGCTAGTGAAATTTTTATCTTGAAAGCTGATTGCTACAAAGAGAAACACAAAAAGTCAACATAAGTCAGTTTTTGATTAGCTTTTATAAATAAGAATCACCAACATACTTATACATACTCATAAAAATATGTGGGAGCATGTAGGAAGAGTGAAGGTACAAGTTAGAGATGATTTTTATATTTCATATTTATATTTTTCCTGTAAACTGCAAATATTAGTTTTCCCTTCTCTTTTGATTGCAGTTACTTATCTTTGCTTTATCTGAATTTCAGTGTTAAGGCCATTTTATTTCAAGCATTTTACTAAATTGTATATAGTAATCAAATTCTTTAGTCATGAGTCAAACATTTTATTATTAGTTTTACTAAAATAGAATACCAAACCCTAGAAATTCCCCCCTGAATAGCCTAAACAGACTAGTACCTATTGAGAGACAAAAGAAATAGAGTTAGAAATGTACTTTCATAAAAGTATATCACTACTACTTTAAATGCTTAGGTAGTTTTTCCAAGAATTGTATTTTTAATAAAAAGCACTCACAATAAGATTAATTCTGGAAGCCAGCTGAGGAGTGCCTAGGTGGCTCCCTTGGTTAGGCGTCTGTCTTTGGTTCAGGTCATGATCCCAGGGTCCTGGGATTGAGGCCCACATTGGGTTCCCTGCTTGGTGGGGGGAGTCTGTTTCTCCCTCTCCCTCTGCTGCTGCTCCCCTTACTTGTGCTCTCTCAGTCTCTGCCAGCTGAAATTTTAAAACAGATTTATCCCAGAGAGAAAGAGTCCATATCATCCTCTGAATTTTCTCTTCACTTAATGATTCATTTTTAGGATTCATCTGCTGTGAAAGTATAGAAGTTTTGCAGCAGGCTCTGTGGGACCTGGTTAACCCATCATAGGAACCCTGCCTTGTAAGAGACATGAGAATTACAAGGTCATATTCAGTTTGGAGATGGATCTTATATCCACATCATCCCCATGGTGCTAGTAAGCTAAATTTGTATGGGCATTGTGGATCCACTATTTCTCATTATCTTGACTTAGAAACATCTGAAAGGCATACAGAAGCCACTAACCATAGGGAGATATTTAACAAATGTTCAAAAAACAAATTGTAATGAGTAATAGTGAAAAAAACCTTAACATTTATGATACATTGTCTTGAGATAGACATTTACCTTTTTTTAACTTTTTATTAACGTATAATGTATTATTTGCTTCTGGGGTACAGGTCTGTGAATCGTCAGGCTTACACACTTCACAAAACTCACCATAGCACATACCCTCCCCAATGTCCATAACCCAACCACCCTCTCCATACCCTCCTCCTCCCAACAACGCTCAGTTTGTTTTGTGAGATAAAGAGTATCTTATGTGGGGTGTCTGGGTGGCTCAGTGGGTTAAAACCTCTGCCTTTGGCTCAGGTGATGATCCCAGGATCCTGGGATTGAGCCCCGCATCGGACTCTCTGCTCAGCGCGAAGCCTGCTTCTCTTCCTCTCTCTCTGCCTGCCTCTCTGCCTACTTGTGATCTCTGTCTGTCAAATAAATAAATAAAATCTAAAAAAAAAAAAAAAGTTAAAAAAGACTCTCTTATGGTTTGTCTCCCTCCTGATCATATCTTGATTCATTTATTCCTTCCCTACCCTCCAAACCCCCCACTTCACCTCTCAAATTACTCATATTAGGGAAATCATATGATAATTGTCTTCCTCTAATTGACTTATTTCACTCAGCATGATACCTTCTAGTTCCATCCATGTCGTTGCAAATGGAAAGATCTCATTTCTTTTGATGGCTGCATAGTATTTCATTGTATATCTATACCACATCTTCTTTATCCATTTGTCTGTTGATGGACATCTAGGTTCTTTCCATAGTATGGCTATTGTGGACATTGCTGCTATAAACACTCAGGTGCACATGCCCCTTCAGATCACTACATTTGTATCTCTAGGGTAAATACCGTTTAGTATGATTGCTGGATCCTAGGGTAGCTCTATTTTCAATGTTTTGAGGAATCTCTATGCTGTTTTCCAGAGTGGCTGCACCAGTTTGCATTCCCATCAACAGTGTAGGAGGGTTCCCCTTTCTCTTTGCATCCTCGCCAGCATTTGTTGTTTCCTAATGTCTTAATTTTAGCTATTCTGACTGGTGTGAGCTGGTATCTCATTGTGGTTTTGATTTGTATTTCTCTGATGTCAAGTGATGTGGAGCACTTTTTCATGTGTCTGTTGGCCATCTGGATGACTTCTTTACAGAAATGTCTGTTCATGTCCTCTGCCCATTTCTTGATTGGATTATTTGTTCTTTGGATGTTGAGTTTGATAAGTTCTTTATAGATTTTTAGATACTAGCCCTTTATCTGATATGTCATTTGCAAATATCTTCTCCCATTCTGTCTATTGTTTTTTGGTTTTGTTGACTGTTTCCTTTTCTATGCAAAAGCTTTTGATCTTGATGAAGTCCCAATAGTTCATTTTTGCCCTTGCTTCCCTTGCCTTTGGCGATGTTTCTAGGAAGAAGTTGCTGTGGCTGAGATCAAAGAGGTTGCTGCCTGTGTTCTCCTCAAGGATTTTGATGGATTCCTGTCTCACATTGAGGTCTTTCCTCCATTTGGAGTCTATTTTTGTGTGTGGTATAAGGAAATGGTCCAGTTTCGTTGTTGTTTTTTTTTTGGCATATGGCTGTCCAATTTTCCCAACACCATTTGTTGAAGAGATTGTCCTTTTCCATTGGACATTCTTTCCTGCTTTGTTAAAGATTAGTTGACCATAGAGTTGAGGGTCCATTTCTGGGCTCTCTATCCTGTTCCATTGATCTATATGTCTGTTTTTGTGCCAGTACCATACTGTCTTCATGGTGACAGCTTTGTAATAGAGCTTGAAGTCTGGAATGGAGATGCTACCAATTTTGGCTTTCTTTTTCAACATTCTTCTGGCTATTTGAGGTCCTTTCTGGTTCCATATAAATTTTAGGATTATTTGTTCCATTTCTTTGAAAAAAATGGGTGGTATTTTAATAGGCATTGCATTAAACATGTAGATTGCTTTAGGTAGCATAGACATTTTCACAATATTTGTTCTTCCAATCCATGAACATGGAACATTTTTCCATCTCTTTGTGTCTTTCTCAGTTTCTTTCATGAGTACTTTATAGTTCTCTGAGTACAGATTCTTTGCCTCTTTGGTTAGGTTTATTCCTAGGTATCTGATGGTTTTGGGTGCAATTGTAAATGGGATCAAGTACTTAATTTCTTTTTCTTCTGTCTTGTTGTAGGTGTATAGAAATGCAACTGATTTCTGTGCATTGATTTTATATCCTGACACCTTACTGAATTCCTGTATGAGTTCTAACAGTTTTGGAGCAGAGTCTTTTGGGTTTTCCACATGAAGTATCATATATATATAAAGAGTGATAGTTTGACTTCCTCTAGCTGATTTGGATCCCTTTAATTTCTTTTTGTTGTCTGATTGCTGAGGCTAGGACTTCTAGTACTATGTTGAATAGCAGTGGTGATAATGGACATCCCTGTCATGTTCCTGACCTTAGCAGAAAAGCTCTCAGTTTTTCTCCATTAAGGATAATATTTGCTGTGGGTTTTTCATAGATGGCTTTGATAATATTAAGGTATGTGCCCTCTGTGCCTACACTTTGAAGAGTTTTGATCAAGAAAGGATGCTGTACTTTGTCAGATGCTTTTTCAGCATCTATTGAGAGTGTCATATGGTTCTTGTTCTTTCTTTTATTGATGTATTGTATCACATTGATTGATTTGTGGATGTTGAATGAACCTTGCAGCCCTAGAATAAATCCCACTTGGTCGTGGTAAATAATCCTCTTAATGTACTATTGGATCCTATTGGCTAGCATTCTGGTGAGAATTTTCACAGCTGCATTCATCAAGGATACTGGTCTGTAATTCTCTTTTTGATGAGGTCTTTATCTGGTTTGGGAATCAAGGTAATGCTGGTCTCATACAATGAGTCTGAGTTTTCCTTCTATTTATATATTTTTGGAACATTTTCAGGAAAATAGGTCCTAATTTTTCTTTACATGTTTGGTAGAATTCCCCTGGGAAGCCATCTGGCTCTGAGCTCTTGTTTGTTTGGAGATTTTTGATGACTGATTCAATGTCTTTACTGGTTATGGGTCTGTTCAGGTTTTCTATTTCTTCCTGGTTCAGTTTTGGTAGTTTACTATGTCTCTAGGAACGCATCCATTTCTTCCAGAATGTCAAATTTGCCTGTGTATAGTTGCTCATAATATGTTCTTATAATTGTTACTATTTCTTTGATGTTTGTTTTGATCTCTCCCCTTACATTCATGAGTTTATTAATTTGGGTCCTTTGTCTTTTCTTTTTGCTAAGTCTGGCCATGGATTTATCAATCTTATTCATTCTTTCAAAGAATCAGCTCCTGGTTTCGTTGATTTGTTCTTCTGTTCTTTTGGTTTCTATTTCATTGATTTCTGCTCTGATCTTTATGATTTCTCCTCTCCTGCTGGGTTTAGGCTTTCTTTGCTGTTCTTTCTCCAGCTCCTGTAGGTGTAGGGTTAGGTTGTGTATTTGACCTTTCTTGTTTCTTGAGAAAGGCTTGTATTGCTATATACTTTCCTCTCAGGACTGCCTTTGCTGTGTCCCACAAATTTTGAACAGTTGTGTTTTCATTATCATTTGTTTCCATGCATTTTTTCAATTCTTCTTTAATTTTCTGGTTGACCCATTCATTCTTTAGTAGGATGCTCTTTAGCCTCCATGTATTTGAGTTCTTTCCAACTTTCCTTTTGTGATTGAGTTCTAGCTTCAGAGCATTGTGGTCTGAAAATATGCAGGGAATTATCCCAATCTTTTGGTACCATTTGAGACTTGATTTGTGATCCAGGATGTGACTTATTCTGTGGGATGTTCCATATACACTAGAGAAGAATGTGTTTTCTTTGGGATGTGTTCCTTCGGGATGGAATGTTCTGAATATATCTGTGATGTCCATCTGGTCCAGTGTGTCATTAAGGCCTTTATTTCCTCATTGACCTTTTGAATGGATGATCTGTCCATTTCAGTGAAAGAGGTGTTAAAGTCCCCTACCATTATTGTATTATTATGGACATGTTCCTTTGATTTTGTTTTTAATTGGTTTATATAGTTGGCTGCTCCCATGTTAGGGGCATAGATATTTAAAAATGTTAGATCTTTTTGTTGGACAGACCCTTTGAGTATGATATAGTGTCCTTCCTCATCTCTTACTAAAGTCTTTGGCCTAAAATCTAATTTATCTGATATAAGGATTGCCACCCCAAATTTCTTTTGATGTCCATTAGCAAGGTAAATTGTTTTCCACCCCCTCACTTTAAATATGGAGGTGTCTTTGGGTCTAAAATGAGTTTCTTATAGATTGATGGATTTTGTTTTTTTATCCTTTCTGATACCCTGTGTCTTTTGATTGGGCATTTAGCCCATTTACATTCAGGGTAACTATTGAAAGATATGAATTTAGTGCCATTGTATTTCCTGTAAGGTGACTGTTACTGTATATTGTCTCTGTTCTTTTCTGGTCTACTACATTTAGTCTCTCTCTTTGCTTAGAGGACACCTTTCAATATTTTCTGTACAGTTGGTTTGGTGTTTGCAAATTCTTTTAGTTGTTTTTTTTGTTTGTTTGTTTTGTTTATTTGTTTGTTTTTGTTTTGTCCTGGAAGCTTTTTATCTCTCCTTCTATTTTCAATGATAGCCTAGCTGGATATAGTATTCTTGGTTGAATGTTTCTCTCATTTAGTGTTCTGAATATATCATGCCAGTTCTTTCTGGCCTCCCAGGTCTCTGTGGATAAGTCCACTGCCAATCTAATATTTTTACCATTGTATGTTACAGACTTCTTGTCCCAAGCTGCCTTCAGGATTTTCTCTTTGTCACTAAGACTTGTACATTTTACTATTAGATGAAGGGTTGTGGACCTATTTTTACTGATTTTGAGAGGGGTTCTCTCTCCCTTCTGGATTTTGACGCTTGTTTCCTTTGCCATATTAGGGAAATGCTCTGCTATAATTCACTCCAATATACCCTCTGTCCCCTCTCTCTTTCTTTTTCTTCTGGGATCCCATTGATTCTAATGTTGTTTCATCTTATGGGTCACTTATCTCTCAAATTCTCCCCTCATGGTCCAGTAGTTGTTTGTCTCTCTTTTGCTCAGCTTCTTTATCCTCCATCATTTGGTCTTCTATATCATTAATTCTCTCTTCTGTCTCATTTATCTTAGCAGTAAGAGTCTCCATTTTTGCTTGCACCTCAATTATAGCTTTTTTTATTTCAACTTGGTTAGATTTAGTTCTTTTATTTCTCCAGAAAGCCAGGAAGGGCTTTTATTTCTCCAGACAGTGTTTCTCTATTATCTTCCATGCCTTTTTCGAGCCTAGCTAGCACCTTGAGAATCATCATTCTGAACTCTAGTTCTGACTTATTACCAATGTCCATATTGATTAGGTCCCTAGCCTTCAGTACTGCCTCTTGTTTTTTGTTTTTTTTTGTGTGTGAGTTTTTCTGCCTTGTCATTTTATCCAGATAAGAATATATGAACAAGAGAATAAAATACTAAAAGGGTGGCAAAGACCCCAGAAAAATGTATGCTAACCAAATCAGAAGAGACCCCAAATCAAGGGGAGAAGAAAGGTATTAAAGGGAAATTTTAAAAAATTAAAAAGACACATATATATATTAGGCTGGTGAATAGAACAGAGCCACCCACTTGATTTTGGGTGTATTTTAGTCTCTTAGAAGAAACTACGTCCCAAAATTTTAAAGAAATAAAAAATTTAATATATATATATATATATATATATATATATATATATACACATACATACACACACACACATACACATGCATACACACACACATATATGTATATATGTATATACACAAAAATAAGGGTAAACACGATGAAGAGATAGAATATGACTGTAAAGATGAAATATTTTTTAAAAATTACAAAAAAGGAATTGATAAGATAAATTGGTTGGAAAAAGAAAGAAAAAGAAAGTGAAGAGAATTTGCTCAGGCTGGAGACTAGAACAAAGCCCTGTGTTAGATTTAGGGTATATTTTGATCTATTCAAAGAAATTGTATTCCAAAATTTTTTAGAAGCAAAAACCCTATATGTATACAAAAAATAAAGTTAGATGCAATGAGTGATGAAATATGACTATAATAATGAAAGTTTTAAAAGATTATTCTTAAAGAAAGGTTTTGTTAAGGTAAATTTGTTAAAAACATTAAAAGAGGAAAGAGGGAAAGTCTAAAAAATTAGAATAGGAAAAAATAAAATTAAAAAAATTAATTAACTTTGCAAGACTAAAGAATCATGGGGAGAAAGCCATGAATTCCATGCTTTGCTTTCCCCTCCTCTGGAATTCCACTGTTCTCCTTATCAGTGAGCTTGGTCTTGACTGGATGTTCTTGCTGATCTCTGGGGGAGGAGCCTGTCATAGTGATTCTCAAACATCTTTGCCCCAGGTGGAATTGTGCCACCCTTGCCAGGGGCCAGGCTAGGTAATCTGTTCTGGTTCACTCTCAGGAGTTTGTGTTCCCTGAACACTTTCTGTAGAGCTCTGGAGGATGGGAATGAAAATGGCAGTCTCCCAATCTCCAACCCAGAGGAGCTGAGAGCTCAGGGCCCCACTCCTCAGGTACCCTTGGAGAAAAGCAGTCACTCACTCCCATCTCGCTGGTCTCCAGCTGTGCTCCAGACTCACCCGGCCTGTGACTGAGTGATCCTGTCTCAGGCACACTCCATTTGGAGTCTCCAAACCCATCAGATTCTTGCTATGTGCTCTTCTGGCAGAGGAAGGTGGGTGTCCCCAGATCTGCCACTTGTGGGGTCCCTGCTCAAAGAGCAGTGGTCTGATGGTGCCGTGGATCACAGTTTAAGGTAACCCCAAGCTGAGAGCTCACTCCTCAGCTCTGCCTCTGTAGTCGGCTTCCCCACTCTGAACCTAGAGCTCTGCTACACTCAGGCACCCCTGATCCTTCTGTGACCCCATGGGACCTGAGACTACACTGTCCCCATGAGGGCTCCACCTCTGCTTAGCACCTGGAGGGATGTCCCTCAGTGGAGCAGACTTCTAAAAGTTTCCATTTTGTGCTTCATTGCTCCACCGCTTGCTGGGAGCTAGCCCCTTCCCCCATGGTCTATCTTCCATGGCTTCAGATTCACTTCTCTACACGTCCTACCTTTCAGAAAGTGGTTTGTTTTCTGTTTCTAGAATTGCTGCTCTTCTCTTTGATCTCCTGTTGGGTTTGTAAGTGTTCAGAATGGTTTGATAACTATCTAGCTGAACTCCTGCAGACTGATGTCATCTCAGTCTGCTACTCCTCCACCATCTTGACTCTATCCCTACAGATTCACTTTTTAAAAATAGGGTGTCTGAAATTTAAAAGCTTCAATTATAAAGCATGAAGAGCATATTTTCTGTAACAGCTAACAGGTATATATGTTATGGCAGGAACAAAATTCAGAAAAAAACTTCAACTTAGTTTATATCTCTTAAAAAGACTCATATTTAATGTTTCCCATTCACAATTCTATAGCAGGTTCATAGCTAACTTTAGAGTATGATGAAGTCTACTATTTAATTGATAATTTATGTGAACTCTTGTATAGGTCTAAGTGATGATTACCCCTTTTAGTAAGTACTCATATGCTAATGTGGCTAGTTATAGGCAACTGCTTGTTTATACTGCAATAAAGGGTTATATACATTATATTAACTCAATTTCATCTTCAAAACAATGATAGTCTTATTATCCTCACTTCGTAAATGAAGTATGTACATTTCATATTCAAGTCAAGTCATTTATTTATTTGAGAGTTTACAGATAATAATGAAGGACAAAGTCAAAATTAATATCATCTGCTCAGGGCGTGTGGGTGGCTAGTTAGTTAAGTGGTCAACTCTTGATTTTGGCTCCATCATGATCTCAATATCCTGATATCCAGGTCTGTATAGGGCTTCATGCTCAGCAAGGAGTCTGTTTGAGGATTCTCTCTCTCCTTCTGTCCCTCCTCCCTTTCATGCTCTCTATCTCTCTCTTTAAAGTAAATAAAACTTTAAAAAATTTTAAATAAAATTTATGTGTTCAACAATAAAAATGTGTGCTAAGTTATTTCATTTTCGTCTTGATTGTCCTACCAGCCATCACCAACTGGTCTACTTAAGAAAAATTTGTAAGATACTGATCCTGGATCCCTAGCCTACATTCTTCCTTTCCCTCATATTTGTGACCATTTTATACCTATCTAGGATCCATCTTTACCAGAAGTAGAGAAGTTTAAAGAGCTTCAGACTGCCCCTTTACAGCATCAAAACCTCCTTCTCTTGTATTTTTTTTTTACCATTTTGAAAAAAATTTTATTTATTTTTATTTTTTATTTTTTATAAACATATAAAGTATTTTTATCCCCAGGGGTACATGTCTGTGAATCGCCAGGTTTACACACTTCACAGCACTAACCATAGCATATACCCTCCACAATGTCCATTACCCCACCCCCCTTTCTTGACCCCCCTCCCCCCAGCACCCCTCAGTTTGTTTTGTGAGATTAAGAGTCACTTATGGTTTGTCTCCCTCCTGATACCATCTTGTTTCTTTTCTTCTTTTCCTACCCCCCAACCCTTGTACTTTTGCTCTGACTCAGTATCTTGGCTCTTCTCGGTGGGATACTGCTATGTTTTTAGTCATCACTTCATACTCCAGTTTTCCTTACTGAATTCTAATCTTGGTATACCATTTCTGGTACTAAAAGCATCATTCTTGTTCAGTGACACTGAAGGGCTTGAGTACTTGTTCTGAACTCTGGTCACTAGGATGGAACCAAAATTTCTTGCTGATGGATTTTCTGGATGCCTTTTGGCTGCTTCATTTATTCTTGAGCCATCCACCCCTTTGTTGAGAATGTCTCTTGCTGTCACACCTCTTAGATAGTGTCACCTGCTGTCTGGGTAGGACTTCTCATGTTCCATAACTTTCAGGCTATTTACAGGCTATTTCAGGCTATTTCTCTCTCTCTCTCTCTTTTTGTCTCTGCCATTTTGTCTTTTCATTTTTAGAGATGTTATTAGTACTCATTTGAAACTAACCAGGGCATGGTGCAGTTTGCAAAAATTGTGATATAAATATAGTAGTCACATTTCTTTGTAAGCAGAATATACATATTCTGCATGCTTCTATGCTATCCTTCCTATTTTGTGATGCTTTATAAGAAGATCAGTAATTACCTCATCAACTCCCATGCAATAAAAACATATTAAATTAGGAAATGATAATAAGGAAGGCCAACCTGGATTAAACAATTCAAGTGCTTATAAAAGACATATATGCCTGTGCAAGTAATACTAAGATGGCATACGTTCATCACACATTAAATGTCAGAATAAGAATTTATGTATCATCATCCTTAGAGATTGTTATTACACTAAAATGGGTTTTATTAAGTACACAAAAACTACTTTGTATAGGGAAATAAGTAGTACCAGTAGTAGCAGTTTGCCACCTGTAGTACCAAAATATGCCTACTAATTTTGAGTACAATGTATTAAACTGGATGATTTTGTATTTTTATGTAAGGAAAAATCCCCATGTGCCTTCTAGCTTGTAGTGCTACTCCAACTCTTTTCTAGATGGAGAAGCTTAATTTTGATTAATAATATAAGTAGAATGTGTCATAGCTTTACATTTATCAAAATATTATTTATTGGACATCACAATGTTCCATGCACTCTAGGTATAGAGTATTGAACAGACAAGACAAACATCTCTGCCTTCTTAGAGTTTATATTATAGAATAGTTGAAGAGAAGACCTGTATATTAGAACTGGTTCTTCTACTTAATGGTTGTGTGACCATGGATAGAAAATCTGCATTGCTTCTGCAAACCTGAAGTCATAAACTTGAACATTTTGCCTCTGTTCATTTACTTCTCTGTGTGACTTAAATTATTTCATTCATTGACTATTGGATTTATGCACATGGTACTAAAGATGGTCCTGTAGCGTTTTACAGCCTTCATTATCTGCCACTATACAAGCCTGTCCTTGACACTCTGACAGAAGCCCAAACATTTGAGGTGAGAAAATCACTGGCCCAGCTGAAGTCAGGTACCATTCTCTGGGCCAATAATATCAGCTGGGGGTAGATACATTCAGGAATATGTCATTTTCTATGTTAGCTAAGTGAATGGTGGGGAAGGAAGGAGGTTTTAGGGGATTGAAATGCCTAGTAGACTACCTGAAAAGATGTTTTCTTTCAAGTGTAGAGAATAATGGAATTATATATAACACTTATCTGTCATGCTCTTCATTATGAAATAATGTAAGGAAGATATGATTTCAAATTAACATATGAAATGAAATGAGCTCGTTTAAGCTTCTTTAGGTATTTCTTTGTATTCACTGCTGAAGAGATATGAGAATTTCATTCCTGTTAGCTTTCTGGGTCACTGCTGGCCTTCTGCCCAGCTGCATTTTGGGGCCTGAGCCTTTGTGAGATCACTGTAAATTCTTATGTTCTGAAAACCCAGAGGAAAGGAAACTTGACCCTACCCTTTCAGAAGGTTGACTGAAACAATAAATTAAAGTTTTAGGAAAGGGCTGTCCACACATATAGCATTTGGCTTTGACCAGAATACATTTACCATGTCATTACACTGATAAAGGGAAAAAACAAACAAACCTGAGTATATGTGATTCTTTGTAATGGAATCTCGCATAACCTGTGCAAATTGTGAGGACAGAAACATGTATGTTTTCATGCATTGGTAATGACCACATTTCTCACATTTAAATTTAGAAGCTACCTAGAAATAGAATAATGATATAGGAGGTGACATCTATTTCTGTTTAGGTGAAGTGTTAATAATATAGATATATTTTAAAGGTGTGCACATTATAGAACAACCCTGGAAGATGTCTATGCCCTCACCTTCCGAAAGATCTGTTTATCTTCAAAGGAAAAATTAATCTAGTCTTTATAAAAAATACTTATTGTACCCCAGTAAATAATTTTCTTCCATTAGAAGAATTATAATTGCCCTCCATTATTATTTAGTTAGTGTAAGTTAATCACAACCATTCAATTCTACCATCAGAATTGTTCCTGCTTTTTTCTCATGTTTGTTGTGTTTACCTAAAAGTGCTTCATAAGTTATAAAGCAGACACTGGTCTTCAGCAAAGATCAGCCCCAGATGGGGCTCCTGGGTGGTTCAGTGGGTTAAGCCTCTGCCTTGGCTCAGGTTATGATCGCAGGGTCATGGGATTGAGTCTCACATCAGGCTCTCTGCTCAGCGGGGAGCCTGCTTCCCCCTCTCTCTCTGCCTGCCTCTCTGCCTACTTGTGATCTCTCTGTTAAATAAATAAATAAAATCTTAAAAAAAAAAAAAGATCAGTCCCAGATCCTTATGGAAAGTGCTGTACTTCATAAGCCTAGAAGTTGGTGTTGTAAAGAATTGACTTTTTGATATACTATTTTCAGTGCTTTTGGATAAATATTCAGAAGTAAAATTGCTGGAGGGTACCTGGATGGCTCAGTCGGTTAAGTGTCTGACTTCCATTCAGTTCATGACCCCAGCATCCTAGGATTAAGCCCCACAAGCCCCACATTGGGCTCCCTGCTCAGCGGGGATTCTGCTTCTCCCTCTCCCTCTCCACCTCCACCCTCCCCATTTGTGTTCTCTTTCTCACTTTCAAATAAATAAATAAAGTCTTAAATAAAAGTGAAATTGCTAGATCATATGATAGTATTATTTTTTATGTCCACTGACACTGAATGGATAAAAAAATGTACATATATTGATGGAATATTATTTAATTAAAAAAACCACATCCTATTATACATATAATATAAGATGTAATGCTGAATGAATGAAATAAGTTAGTCATGCAAGGGTGAGTATTACATGATTCACTCATCCAAGATATCTAAAGAATCCTAATTCATAGAAGCAGAAAGTTAGAATGGTGGTTGCCAGCGAGTAAGGCAAGGAAGAAATGAGGAATCACTGTCCAATGGATATAGTTTCAGTTATACAAGATGAATAAGTTCTAGAGATCAGACAATAGTGTACCTATATTTTTAAATTTAATTTAATTTAATTTTTTTGTGTGTGTGTGGTCCAAAATTCATTGTTTATGCACCACAACAAGTGCTACATGAAATACGTGCCCCCCTTAATACCCAGTACCCAACCCCCACCCCTCCAAAACCCTCAGTTTGTTTCTCAGAGCCCACAGTCTCTCATGATTTGTCTCCCCCTCCGATTTCCCCCAACTCACTTCTCCTCTCCATCTCCCCATGTCCTCTGTGTTATTCTATATGCTCCACAAGTGAGTGAAACCATATGATAATTAACTCTCTCTGTTTGACTTATTTCACTCAGCATAATCTCCTACAGTCCCATCCATGTTGATACAAAAGTTGAATATTCATCCTTTCTGATGGAGGCATAATACTCCATTGTATATATGGGCCATATCTTCTTTATCCATTCATCTGTTGAAGGGCATCTTGGTTCTTTCCACAGTTTGGTGACAGTGGCCATTGCTGCTATAAACATTGGGGTACAGATGGCCTTTCTTTTCACTACATCTGTATCTTTGGGGTAAATACCCAGTAGTGCAATTCGAGGTTCATAGGGTAGCTCTATGTTTATTTTCTTAAGGAATCTGCACACTGTTTTCCAAAGTGGCTGCACCAACTTGCATTCCCACCAACAGTGTAAGAAGGTTCCTCTTTCTCCACATCCTCTCCAACACTTGTTTACTGTCTTGTTGATTTTGGCCATTCTAACTGGTGTAAGGTGGTATCTCAATGTGGTTTTGATTTGAATCTCTCTGATGGCTAATGATGATGAACATTTTTTCATGTGTCTGTTAGCCATTTATATGTCTTCTTTAGAGAAGTGTCTGTTCATGCCCTTGCCCATTTTTTGACATTGATTATCTGTTTTGCGTGTGTTGAGTTTAAAAGGTTCTTTATAGATCTTGGATATCAGCCCTTTATTGGTAGTGTCATTTGTGAATATCTTCTCCCATTCTGTGGATTGCCTCTTTGTTTTGTTGACTGTTTCCTTTGCTGTGCAGAAGCTTTTTATCTTGATGAAGTCCCAAAAGTTCATTTTCACTTTTGTTTCCTTTGCCTTTGGGGACATGTCTTGAAAGGCCGATGTTGAAGAGGTTACTGCCTATGTTCTCCTCTAGGATTTTGATAGATTCCTGCCTCACATTGAGGTCTTTTATCCATTTCGAGTTTATCTTTGTGTATGATATGAGAGAATGGTTGAATTTCTTTCTGCTAACACATAGCTGTCCAATTTTCCCAGCACCATTTATTGAAGAGACTGTCTTTTGTCCACTGTATATTTTTTCCTGCTTTGTCAAAGATTATTTGAGCATAGGTTGATGGTCCATATCTGGCCTCTCTACTGTGTTCCACTGGTCTATGTGTTTGTTTTTGTACCTGTATCATGCTGTCTTGGTGATCACAGCTTTGTAATTAAGCTTGAAATCAGGCAAAGTGATGCCCCCAGTTTTGTTTCTCTTTTTCAACATTTCCTTAGCAATATGTGGTCTCTTCTGGTTCCATACAAATTTTAGGATTTTGCTCCAGCTCTTTGAAAAATACTGGTGGAATTTTGATCAGGATGGCATTGAAAGTATATATTGCTCTAGGCAGTATAGACATTTTAATAATGTTTATTCTTCCAATCCATGAGCAATTCCATCTTTTTGTGTCTTTTTCAGTTTCTTTCATGAGTGTTCTGTAGTTCCTCGAGTACAGATCCTTTACCTCTTTGGTTAGGTTTATTCCTAGGTATCTTATGATTCTTGGTGCTATAGTAAATGGAATCAATTCTCTAATTTCACTATTTTTTATTGTTAGTGTATAGGAAAGCAACTGATTTCTGTACATTGATTTTGTATCCTGCCACATTACTGAATTGCTGTATGAGTTCTAGTATTTTGGGGATGGAGTCTTTTGGGTTTTCCATATAAAGTTCATGTCATCTGCAAAGAGAGAGAGTTTGACTTCTTCTTTTCCAATTTGAATGCCTTTTATTTCTTTTTGTTGTCTGATTGCTATTGCTACAACTTCTCGTAATATCTTGAACAAGAATGGTGAGAGTGGACATCCTTGTTGTGTTCCTGATCTCAAAGAGAAGGCTGTCAGTACACAATAGTGTACTTATAATTAACAATAATGTCTGGTCACTTAAAAATTTTTAGCATAGATTTCATATTATTTGCTTTATTTATCACAAAAAATCCAAAAGAAAAAAAAATAAAAATCATGGTTCAAAAAGAGAGAGAGAGTGTACCTTGGTGCGGGGATCTGGCATTGGTTAGACAGCTTTCAGATAACACCAGGTACCTAGATCAGAATCTCCACAACTCATTTTAAATTAGAAGAAGATATACTCTATGAAGGCATATTCTTCACCTAAGATCTAGAGGAACAAGAATTATTTACTCAAGATAGAGTATATTGAAGAAAATGTTATTTTGTTTGTTATCTTGAAATTGTTGTTATTTTTAATGATCATTTTTCTGATGGGCATATGAATAAGCCCTTTCTTTTTCCTCTTAAATTGCTTGATTTAAAAAATCTGTTTTTGAAAAATTAAACATTTTTAATGATTTTCAGTTCTTACTAATTACTCATTTCAGAAACAGATGCTTTTACTGAGGTACTCTGTTTTCATGGTAACATAGTTTTTTTCGTAGGTACAATAAGAATATTCATAGCATTAAACTAATTGATTGTGAGACCAAGGCCAAACCTATTGTGCCATATTTAAGAATACATTTTATTTCATATAATCAACTGTTGCACACCATCATTAAAGAATGAGAGTTATATTTCATATGTGGAACCACTGCCTCCAAGTCCCTTCTTGGATTCCTGAGTACTAACTGAACTTGATTTGCAAGGAGAGACTACCTGCCTCAGTGGCTGGCTAGAGGACAAGAATGACATATTCTAGAAGTAGAGAAGCTTTGGGCCATGGGGAGATGGGAATTGGTATGTGTGTGGGCGCAGATCCAATGGATAATTTCCTCCAGTGATACAATGTTTTCAGCTGCAATTCTATATGACTCCTCTGAAGGTGACAAAAAACTTGAACATTCAGTTGTATTTGTTGCAAAGTTATGGTCAACTCAGTAATAAAATAATAAACCCACCTTTATTTATTTTCAATGAATATTATAAACATATATTTAAAAATACAGAAAGATACACAGAAAGTTGATATCATAGTTTTAAACCCAAGGAATGAAGGGAGATTAAACATTTCAAGTGGAAATAGTTAAAAATAACACTTGGTGTTTATCTGCATATCTACTATATATTCCTCCTTTTTAAGGATACTGATTTATATAGCTATGGTGTATTTTAAAATAATTTTTGGCTTTAATCAAGCATTTCCTAAAATGGATATTTTAAAGACTCCTTCTTATAAAAATTATAAAATAGAATTACATCATGAAACAGAGTAGAGCAAGGAAATAGAATGGCTCCGTTTTTAGTCTGGCAAACTCCTATGAAATCACTTAAGAAATCAACAATAATCTTAAGCCTAATGGACTATTTTCAAATGTAAGGGACAGTTTCTCAGATATATATCCTTCTTCAATTGGGTAGACACTACATTGTTCTTGAGAACTAAAGTCTTCCCTTGAACCATGTGTAAGGAATCCCTTTGATTTTTTTTTTAAATGGAACAGGGGTGCCTGGGTGGCTCAGTGGGTTAAACCTCTGCCTTCAGCTCACGTCATGATCTCAGGGTCCTGGGATCGAGCCCCGCGTAGGGTTCTCTGCTCGGCAGGGTGTCTGCTTACCCCTCTCTCTCTGCCTGCCTCTCTGCCTACTTGTGATCTCTCTGTCAAATAAATAAATAAATAAAATCTTTAAAAAATGGAACAAACAAACTTGGGGAAACATAAGAAACAGGAGTGATTATGAGGATGAGATACTTCAATCAAAGAAGTAAATTTCTTAAGAGTGAAGAAGTACCCTCTTGTGAGAGAAGCAGCTAAGTACAGGGGCCTGATGTTAGACCCTGAAAGATCTACCCAAGATGACTCAAGGATATTCTCTTGTGAAGAATGAAATTTTAATTTAAATATTGAATCTGAAAACTGTCTTTATCTTAACCAGAAGACTGTCTTTATCTACATTAGACTTTTTTTTCTAACTTGTTACACTAAATTGTATCAGTTTATTTGGTATTAATAGAGGCCTGGAGTAATACTGTAGTATTATAAGTCCTGAAGAAAATGAAAAGATGCAGGGCCTTCCCCAAACCCTGTTCCTGTCAGCCCTGGTAGGTTTGAAGCTTGAGCATCATCCTATCAAAACACTACTTCCAGGAGATAAAGGAGTTTTCCGCATCACACTGCATGGTGGCAGGAGCAGCAAGTAGTAAGCTAGGCTGGAGCTCCAAATACAATGGAACAGCGTAGGCACCAAGAAGCCTTTCTTAAGCAGATAGCTCAGAAATGTGATAAGACCCAACTTTTGTGTATCCTGCCAAATCAGAGGAAACAGGCCTTTAAGACAAGAAATAAAAAAGGAAATATCTGTTTCACACTGAGATTTATTTACTTTTAAATGTGGAACTCTTCCAGGAAAAAAAAAAGAATATCTAGAAATAGTGATATTAAATCTGTGGCCTTTAACTAACACCTTTTATCAGAAATATAAATCTTTATGTTCTGTAACTGTAACCCTAAAATAAAAATGGGAAAAGTGGGTGAGTTAACAAAACATAGTGATATATTTTTAACTATTATTAAAATGATCATTTATTTTAATAACACAGAAGTTGTATTCCTTTGTCATAGTTGTCTACATAATTAAGAAAAAGAGTATCATATATAGTCCTTATATTAAAGAGAAATGCTGGCGAAAGATGAATCATTCTGTGCTACTTTATAATTCCTTGTTATAGTTAAAGACCATGTGTCTACTTGCTTCTTTGCTACCTTTTCTACTCTCATCATCCAGTCTTAGAAGCAATGAATAAATCCACCCTACATCCTACCCCCTTGACCTCTTCATTATATTTATATCCAGCAACATGTTATCAGTAGGGCTTCACTTCTTATCTGCATGTCCCTTGGCATACCCATGCAGCTACCTAACACAGCCCCATATCTGAGTTTCCTCATAGGTGACCCTAATTACATGCTGTCTCTCTTAGTGTTTCCCAAAATTCCCCTGTGGATTAAAATTATTTGAAATGAAAAATATTTGAAATAAAAATTTTTGAAATAGAAACACTTTCTCAAGCTCGACCTCAGACTTATAAAATCTCTAGATCTTATGATAGGCAAATTTTACATTAGGCAAATCTAGGAAAAGAATGCTGTAATGTATTACTTCCTCTCCATTCCTTTTGTGTTGGCTATCTATTAAATTACTGTAGTTGCCAATGAATTTTGTTTATTTTCATTTTAATCTCTCTTGCATTAGATATACTATAAACAACATAGTCAGAATTTGCTTTCTATAGTTGAAGGATTGATGAACGCACTTAATATTTCAGAAGTCTGTGTTGCCTTGTAATTACCAGGAGATTGGAAACAAAATACATTTAATGTGGTATGAAGCGGAAAGCTGGTTTGGTAGTTTTGGAGTTTTGCTCACTTTCAGAATGCTGTGAATTAACAGGGGCCCAACTCTCAAGAACGTGCTACATCTAAGTTCTCTGCACACCTGGCTGCCTCATTCTCCCAGCACTCCAGAAATTCTGGGGCTGCCTTCAGGTTATTTGTAATGTACAATTTTCAGTTTTCTCAAATGATGAACTATATTTAAATTCATTTAAAACAAAGTTGACTTGAAAACAGCGAAATTCTTTGAAATTGCAAGTTGATTTTGCTGAGTGCCTTTCATATTTTTAGTAGCCAAGAGGCAGGGGAAGCCAAGAAAGATTGTTTGAGAAGATACTGAAACTTTAAAGATGCCCTGCTTCTCCCAAAGTGCTGTCAACTACTATATCAAATAGAAAGAAGCTTTCAACCAGGGAAACCTTTTGTTTAATGCCATTCTAGGGAAAAAAACTGAGCAGGGAATTGTGGCTGCATAGGGGAATGATATGATGACTATTTTAAAAAGTATAATAGCTGATGAGTTCCTGAGGAAAACAGCAATGTATTATTAATATTAGTGCTCAGCACTGAAGTTGGCTGGTTGAGATTTCTGATTCTGACTTCTCCTCACAGAAGAGTTTTAAATAACAGGTGGATTAGTGTTGCAGTACCTCAAGAAACTCATTTCAGATTCTGTTTAAGAATATAAACCTAGACACCACCATTGAGATTTTTCTGGTTTTAGACTAAACCCTGATACATACATGTTCTTTAAAGAAAATGGGTGGTTATGAAAGGAGAAGAATCAAAATAGATGACAATGATGATGATAATTTTTTTCTTACACAATGCTGCCTTGAAGAAATGAAAACAAGACAAAAAACCACAAGTACACCAGAATATGAGAGACATGTTTGTGTCCAAGACAGATTCAGCTGAGATGTATGAAAAAGGAATTGATGAAGCTAAGCATTAAGAATCTAGTAGGATATAGGGACATCACCAAGATGGCATCATAGGTTATTACTGCCTTTCCTCTTCCTCACCAGAACAACTAACAACTATTCAAAGACACCACTGAGAGAAGAACCCTTGCAAGTAAGGGTGAGGCTGAAGCACTCTCTCTTTTTTTTTTTTTTAATTTTATTATTTTTTTATTTCTTTTCCGCGTAACAGAATTCATAGTTTTACACCACACCCAGTGCTCCATGCAAATGCATGCCCTCCATAATACCCACCACCTGGGTCCCCCTACCTCCCACCCCCCGAGAAAACTGAAAATGGTTTTTCAGAGTCCATAGTCGCTCATGGTTCATCTCCCCCCCAATTTCCCTCAACTCCCTTCTCCTCTCCATCTCCCCATGTCCTCCGTGTTCTCTTGCATCACAGAGATCAAAATAGTCTGCATTAGAATGGTTAGAAAGTGGCTACTCATTGACCATGTTGCCACTTCCCCAGGCCAGCACAGTACCACACAAAGAGGTCTACCCACCCAGGCAAGAGAGCTGAGACACAGCCCCACTCACTGTGGAGACTGTTGTCCAGACCTATCTGACTAGAAAGGCTGGTGATGACTCCTGGAAGCTATGTGGTCCAGAGGCACTGGAGCTAGAAGTGGGCAGACAGGGCCAATACTTTGTAGAACAAAGCCAGTGGCCTTGTTCAGTCAGGGAACTTGGGGTACAGGTTGGCTTGAATTAAGACAACAAAGAACTTTATCCTTTAAAGGTGCTTTTCCCACTGCATCTGGAGAGGGATGCTAATTTGTAGTCCTGCTTATCAGTAAATTCAGCCTGACTACAGAACATAACCAGAGCACATAGGAAGCTGTATAGGCGATAAAACAACCCTTTGTACAGGACACTTGAACAGAGAATGCAATCTGTGTCTTCCCTAGTCTGCTGGGGAAAATTAGTGGCCTCACTTGACCAGGGAATGTGATGCATATTCTGGCCTGAGTTGGGTCCCCAATCAATGAGCTGTACAGGTCCTGAGCTCTTTTTGGGAAACATTTATATGTTTACAAGCCATATATCTGATAGGGGATAATATCCAAAATGTGTAAAGAACTCATAAAACTCAATAGTCAGAAAAAAAAAAGCCAATTAAACACATGGGCAAAGGACCAGAATTGGCATTTTTTCAAAGATGATATACAAAAGGCCAACATATACATGAGAAGATGATCAACATCACTAGGCAAAATGCAAATTAAAACCACAATGAGCTATAAACTCCTGCCTGTTGAATGGCCATTAACAAAAAGACAGACATAACAAATGCTGGTATGGATGTGGAGAAAGAGAAATCCTTGTACACCTGTTGGTGGGATTGTAAATTGGTACAGCCACTATGGAAACAATATGAAGATCTTCAAAAAATTCAAAATAAAATTACCATAAATCCATTAATTCTACTTTCAGGAATAGATCCAAAGTAAATGAAATCACTAACTCAAAAGGATATCTGCACCATCATATCCACAGAAACATTATTTACAATAGCCAAGAAGACATGAAAATAACCTAAGTGTCCATGGATCGATGAATGGATAAATAAGTTTGTATGTATACATACACACACATATATATATGTCTATATGTAATAATATATGATATACCACACACATTGGAATATTATTTAGCCATAAAAATGAGAAAATCCTACCATTTGTGACAACATATTGGACCTTGAAAGCATTACTCTAAGTGAAATAAATTGGAAAACAATGCTTAACGGATGATCTCTCTGACATGTGGAATTGTAAAGAAAAAAAACTTACGACCTCATGGTAAAAAAGATCAGACTTGTAGTTATTGGAGGTGGAGGGTGGGAAAAAGGGAAATTCAAAGAAGATAGTCAAACAAATTTGCAGCCTGAAGATAAATAAGTACTTGGAATATAATATATGGCATGATGACTATAGCTAACACTGCTGTATGGTATATAAAGTTGTGGAGAGTAAATCCTATGAGTTCTCATCAGAAGGAGAATTTTTTTTCCTCTCTTTTCTTTTTGTATCAATATGAGAAGATAGATGATAGCTGAACCTAAGGTAGTAATCACTTCACAATATATGTAAATCAATCCATCATACTATACAGCTTAAATTTAAGTGATCTATGTCAATGATTACTAGTAAAACTGAAGGTAAAAAAAAGTCTAATTTTTTAAATTGAATTACCATAGGGATCCTCAAGCTATCTGAATCCTACATAGTGAGAAAGGTTTGGGGAATTTTGCTGGACACTACATGAGGATTTCCCACTCCACTCTGCTAATCTGAGAAAGTTAAGTAGTTTGCTTTGTGTTTGAAGCATCAAAATTTCTCTGCATATCTGGCCCCATGGTGGGTCCAGGTAATATAAGACAGATAATCCTATTAAATAATTGCCTTATTTAGTTGACTCTGATTAGAGACAAACCCCAGTTCCTCTGGATTCAAGAGGCATTTACACAATTCCTAGAGATGTAATAGAAGGAAAGTGAGGGAACATATCTATTAGTTAAAGTGCATGTTTTTCTTGAATGCACATCAAGAATCACCAGAAAGTTCTGGAGGTGAAGGGAGGAAATATCCAGTCCCTATTTCCTATTCACGGTTGCCCTTTAGGGCTTAATAAAGTTTCTTGCCGTTTTTCTCACAGCTTGATAGAAGTGGACTAATGGTGAAGAGATCTGTGATCCCACTCCACAGCCTCCAGGCTAAATAAGCTAATGAAGCAGAAAACTTATATTGATAGAACTACCCTGCCTTTTATAAGTATGCCCCACCAGATGAAAACTGCTCAATGTTTATGTTTAATCTTATATAACCTCAATCATCTTTTTTTGGCTCTGAATACTAAATGGCTGGCTTGTTATTTAGCCACCATAAACTTAAAAGAATCCCACTCTAAGTTCCTGACCATACTTTAAATACAGCACACAAAGCAAAGCCAACAATATATATATTTTTTCCTTTTTGTCTTAAGAAATAAAAGATTAAATGGATATTTCAAGACTGAATGCTAGAAAAGTCGTAGAGATAAGCATTTTATATGATGGCTTCTTTAGTGTAAATGTTCCTTTTCCCATCTCTAGATACAACACAAAACTAAAAAAAAAAGGGGGGGGGAGGGAGGCTTTTGTGAAATTCTGGACATTGGTATATTAAAATGAAAAGTTATTTCCAGGGGCACCTGGGTGGCTCAGTTGGTTGACCGACTGCCTTCGGCTCAGGTCATGATCCTGGAGTCCCGGGATGGAGTTCCGCATCAGGCTCCCAGCTCCACTGGGAGTCTCCTTCTCCCCCTGGCCTTTTCCCCATCTCATTCTCTCTCTCTCTCTCTCTCTCTCTCAAGTAAATAAATAAAATCTTTAAAAAAAAGTTATTTCCAACCCTATAGAATGTATCAGTTGAATATAACCCTCTTGATAGGAGAGGCTTTATCTATTTTGCTTTCCACCATCTCTGCAAAAGCCTGGAAGAGTGACACAAGATTGATGTTCAGAATTACCCAAATAGTTTATAGAATAAAGCTACTTTACTGCACTTCCCAGTTGTTAATTAAATGTTATCCCTATCTATTCTGCCTTTCCTGGAGAATGCTTTGTTTTACTCTTCTGAATTTCATTTTAAAACTTGGTGTTATTTTACAAAACAGAGAAGTGTCTTTGATTCGCATTCTCCAAATTACGGGACGAGAAACCGGATACGGTAAATCATTTTCAAGAGCACTTCAACATACTTGCCCTTAACTTTCAACAGAAAATTTATTGAACAACTCACAAAACTGTGTAAGTTATCTTGTAGCTCAGCCAGAGAACTACAAGGCCACATCAGTTAAACCTTGGCATTTCTTATCTACTGATATGCCAAATAGCCCTCCAAAAAGTAGTTGTACAAAGTTAACAGACTATTTTTATCAAAAATGTGGTGTAGGAATCTCTGAAAAACTATAAAATACCTCTAAAGAATTGTACTAAATATCTAACTGTTGGGTTGATTAAAAGAAGGCAATACTTTAAAATGTAACACTTCAAAGGAATCACAATGGGTTTCTAGAAGCAACAAAGCACTTATGCTCTACTCTTCCCAGAATTTTTAGTTTTCCCAGCACACCAACTATTAACAGTGATTCACATTTTTTTCTTATTCTTCGACATTTTAATAAGGAGAGATGAAATTATGTCATGTTCAATAAGAATTAGTAAAAATTGATAGGTGATTGTTTTCATCAGGAACTTCTCTACTTTTTTGGGTAAAGATCATACTTCTTTTGCTGTTACATTTTGGAATTGACTTTTCAGAAAAAACTAATAAATTTCATTTACACAAATGTCAATTTTCTTTAGAGATATGTTTGTTAAGCCTTGTCTCAAATCTACCCCAAGGTATCAGGTTGATCTCAGGTTCCCAGATTAGTTCTATTGTGATATTTTATACTTGCTCTATCTTCTCTGTTTGGGGAAGTCGTCCCAGCATACTATTGTCATGAGGCACTGGACATAAACTCTTACATTATGGCAAAAACTCAACAAGACAGAATAATTGCATTTAAATAGGTATTAGAAAATAAACATGTTGTGTCATGAGAGTTAACATTGGTAGGCTGGAAGGGAATGGGCACGCATATGGTCAAATACAGAATATTTCCAGTGTTGTACTGTAGGGTTGTTGTCAATTCTGTCAATCAGACTGGGACTAGAGGTGATTCTTTTTTTTTTTTTTTGCCAACAGCTATTAGAGTGGTCAGTAATAATAATGACTAGCACTTATCTACCCTCTACTATGTACTTCGAAGGATATAGTAATATTTCTATTTCACAGATGAGGAACATAAAGCTGAAGGTAATTGCTCTTTGCTCAAGCTCCCAAAGTTACAAAGTGAAAGGATCTCACATTGAAAACAAGGTCTCTCTTATGCCACAGCTTAGTATTTTAGCCAGTGTGCTGAAATAGGTATGGAAGACTAATGTGGGAGTGCAGAGGAAGAAAACTATTTATATTCCCACAGGATAATTAGTCCCAATAAAAAAGCAAGTCAAGGAGCGCCTGGGTGGCTCAGTGGGTTAAAGCCTCTGCCTTCGGCTCAGGCCATGATCTCAGGGTCCTGGGATCGAGCCCCACACCGGGTTCTCTGCTCAGTGGGGAGCCTGCTTCCTCCTCTCTCTCTCTCTGCCTGCCTCTCTGCTTACTTGTGATCTCTGTCAAATAAATAAATAAAATCTTTAAAAAAAAAAGTAAGTCAAAACTTATTGAAGGAAAATTATCAAGTCATTCCTTTCCCAAATTCCATTTCTCATTAACATAAATGAGATCTCTAAGAAAGTTCTGAAGTAACAGCCATAGAGAATTTAAATAATTAATTATTAATATACAATTGGCAAGTTTAGTATTTGTCACTTCTCAATAATCACATTTCTATGTTAATTATTAACTATGCCTCTTCTAATAAACAGCTGTTTTACAAAGTCTAGAGGGAGATATTTACAGGATCTCTAGAGTATAGGCAGGAGTGGAGTGTTATGAGCTGGAGTAGGCATGCAGATTTATGCTAATAACAGTAAAGACTGACTTGTGGAGAATTTCTGGAAATGGGAGGGCTGGATTGAGTAAAATGAATTCTAGGAGGATATATTTATATTTCCACCATTTAGGCAGTCTTATTTAGATTTGAACTATGTAATTTATTTACATTATCTGCTTCCAGGGTATGTTGTCCAATATATAGATATAGATATATATCAGATATCAGATATGTATTATCTGTATATATAGCATATTGTATATGATATTGTATACATATAGTGTGTTTGTCTACATATCTCAACCAATTTCTTTTTTTTTTAAAGATTTTATTTATTTATTTGACAGAGATCACAAGTAGGCAGAGAGGCAGGCAGAGAGAGAGAGAGGGAAGCAGGCTCCCCGCTGAGCAGAGAGCCCGATGTGGGGCTTGATCCCAGGACCCTGAGATCATGACCTGAGCCGAAGGAAGAGGCTTTAACCCACTGAGCCACCCAGGTTCCCCTCAACCCATTTCTGTACTTTTTTGGTCTAAAGAAATGAGCTAAAATTTTCTAATATTGTATCTCTGTAAATTTTTCCCTTACATGTTCTGCTAGTTTGGTGTATGTATTTATATGTCATTTTTGGTCATTTGACACAAGCAGATTTCTGACATTTTATCTTCTCTAAGCCTTGTAATCTTTCAGTAAAAAGATTATAAAGTACTATATGATTGCTTCAGTTTCTCCCCATTCTAGCCAATGCCCAATATAGTCATCCTTTTTTAATTTTAACCATTTTAAGGAGTAAGAAGCAGTATCTCATTATGATTTTCATGTGCATATCCCAGGTAAATAATAATGCTCAACATCTTTTCATATGTTTATTTGTCATAGGGATTTATTTCTTGTTTTTCACCTCATGCTGCCCTAATTTTAAGTCAATTCACTTTCTTTTTTTTAACAGAATTAGAAATTATTTTTATAAGTTCTATACTATCTTTTCTTTCTGCTTTTTAAAAATGTTGTTTTACTGTCTTCTGGCCTTTGTAGTTTCAGGAGAGAAACCCACTGTAATTAAAATAAATTTTTCCTGTATGTAATATGAGATATTTCATTGATTACATAAGATTTACTCTTTGCCTTTATTGGTTACTTTCTTTCTTTTTTTTTTTTTAAAGATTTTACTTATTTGACAGACAGAGATGACAATTAGGCAGAGAGGCAGGTGGGGGCGGGGAGGAAGCAGTCTCCCTGCTGAGCAGAGAGCCCAAATGTGGGACTCGATCCCAGGACCTGAGGTCATGACCTGTGATGAAAGCAGAGGCTTAACACACTGAGCCACCCAGGTGCCCCTTTGCCTTTCTTTAAAAAACAAACAAACAAAAACAAACAAATAAACAAAACTTGACTGTTATATGCCTATGCATTATTCTCTTTGAATTTATCCTTTATGGAGTTTTCTGTGTTTCATGAAACTGTAAATGTATATTTCTATATTTCACCAGATTTGTCAAGTTTGAGGCCATTTGCTTTTCCAGTTTTTCTTTGCCCCATACTCATTCTCCTTTCCTCATGGAACTCTGGTGATGTAGTTGTGGGACACTGGTACAATACCATAGGTTCCTCTAGCACTGTTCATTTTGTGAAAATTTTTGCATTTTCCAATTGCATAATTTATATTGATCTTTCTTCAGGTTCACTGACACTCCCAGTATCTATACTTTGTTATTAAACCAATGAGTGAATGTTTTATTTCATATACTGTATTTTTTTATTCTTTTTTAAAGTTTTATTTATATATTTGAGAGAGAGAGAGAGAGAGAGTACACTCAAGCTGGGAGAAGGGCAGAGAGAGAGCCTAAGGCTGGGGGGTGGGGGAGGCTCGATTTCACAACCCTGAGGCCATGACCTGAGCCAAAACCAAGAGTCAGACGCTTACCAGACTGAGCCACTTAGGTGTTCCTGTATTTTTTTTAATTCTAAAATTTTGTTTTGGTCCTTTTCATGTCTTGTATTTCTTAATGGTGGTTTATGTCTTTTCATTTATCTTGAGTATCTTCCTTTACTTCCCTAAACTAGGTCTAATAGCTTTCATTCTTTGTCAGCCAGCCCTATACCCAGTCACCAGGGGGCTGCCATGCTTGTTCATTCTCTTTTCTTCTGAGAATGGGTTACATTATCTGTGCTCCTCTTAAATTTAGTAGTTTTCATTTTAGTGATGGGACAATGTGACTATTAATGTCGTATATACTCATGATTTAATTACATTCTTTGGACATCTCTTGATATTTTTTCTCTCACTTTTTTTTTAATTTTAATTTTTTTAAAAATCTTGGCAGTCAGTTAACTTAATCACACTTAAATTGCAGCCTTGACCAAGGCTGCAGTGGGCAATGTCTCCGTTTAGTGCTTTGTTTTCACTGTGAACTACTTTCAATTTTAGCCTGTCTTAGCATGGTTCAGGAGTTAGCAAAAAATTTGGGCTGAATTTATACAAAGAATTAGGGTTCCCTTTCTGTGGCTATCTTTTCTGGAGTTTTCCCACTCATGGTTTGGTGTCTCCAGTTGCCCCAGTGTTCTCTGTCCTGATTCTAGAAAGATCAGAGTTTATTTACAGTGGGAATTACATCCACCCTGAGCTACTACCAGGGAACCTGTGCTAGCCATCAGAGTAAGGGCTCAAATAGATTACTTCAAATGTTAATTATCTCCCCAAAACAGCTTGATTTGTTTTTTGGGGGAGGGAGGAGGTTATGTTTTTGTTTTATTTAGTCTAGAATTTATCACTGTCATTTGCAGGAGCATTAGTTTATGAGAAGCTAATTCCCTAATCCTCCTTTTCCTTTTTTCTTTTTTTGTCTATTTGTGTCATATTGCTTTTGTTCAGCGTTTTCTATTCAGTCCTTATGAATATCTGTATTGTAGAGGCACATCCTAGTGTGTAGTTTATTCTAATCCCCTTCTCATTCCCAATGGAGTAGCATCTTAAAAAATGGAAAAACTGGAAGTAGATACTGGTTTATAAATTATTCTTATTCAAGTAAACACTTGAACAATTAGAAACAAGGCCTTCAAAATTGAGGTAAATACAGTCTAAATAAGGAAACCATTTAATTCATGTCAAAAGGAAGGATGTAAAGAGAGTATGAAAATAAATAAACCTTACTCAGAATACAATGATAACATTAAGACAAGATGTCATAACAGTACATGTTTCAAAAGAACAAAGTACACATTCAGGCCTTCCACTATTTTAAGTATTTGTCTTCAGTTGATACCTTTGAGTTTTTTCTATTTAAGGAATACTAATTATGCACTAAATATTATTTGAATTATCTAACTATCATATTCTCTTTTATCACGTTTATTTTTATTCTTGTTTAGTGTGGTTTTCTACAAATTTTGCTTCCTATTATGAGCTCTGCTCAGCATTTTCTTATTGCTGTTTCTGTAATAGCTTTAAAATTTAACTAAAACTTTTTTCCTCAACTCATCCAGTTTTTCAACTTACTCTGTTGTTTTTTCTTTTTGTTTTAATAACTGTATCTCTTTGTCCCTTTTTTCCAGGTATTTTGACCTTAATCACTTTGAGAGAGCAGAAAGGCACCTTTCTCAGAGTCTACTATGTTTCCTTTGATAATTCTTAATCTAATGGATATTATCAATCTATTTGATTATTTTGTCATTTTGTTTATTTTTATTTCATTTTGTATTTTGGTATCTATGCATAGCTCCCCATTCTAGAGTCTTTCAATTTATGACTGAACTTTGAAGAAACTCAGCCTAATCTAGGTCTGCTCTTTGAACACACATACATATATACACACACACTGAAAAAAAGATTGGTGGTAGTAGAATAGTATAAAGGGGAGAGATAGGACAGCCAGCAATTAGAATGTATTTTTTGATACTTAATTTTCTTATCTGCCAGGCTATTTTTTATTCCTTGAATTTTTAGAATGTTTTATCAAAACTATTTAGAATATGCCAAGAAAATCAATAAAGTGATTTAAAAATTTTTTTATTTGTTTGACAAACACTAATTTATTATTTTTATGTGCAAAGATCTTAGGACTAGCCTAAGATCTTTGCAGATACACTTCCTTTAATCCTCACCATAACTCCACAGAATTTATTAGACAGTTATGTCTATCTAATTTTTACAATTAGGTGATGATATTTAAGTTACAGAGAAATCTTGCTCAAAGTCACAACTGATAACTAGTGGTATTAAGACTCAGACCTATACATCTATAAAACAATGTGCTAGAAATAATATACTTGTCATCACTAGTGTGCTTATCAAGACCAGTGTTGGTTGTGGCCCTTTGCCCTGAAGCATGTTTAAAGAGTCACCTTTTCTTTCTTTCTTTTTTTTTTTTTAAGGTATAAGCCAGGCTGCCCTGTTAGATGCTATTACTTCTTTGCTTTTTATTACAATTTCCCAGCTTCCTAGAATCTTCCTTCCTAAGTAATCTTACAGGATGGGCTAGTCTCATTATTAGTCTTATTATGCAACCTTCTTGGGTGGGCTAATCTCATTCTTCTCTCCAATGGCAAAAACATTGAACATCCATGAACATCTCTGTATTCGCCCACATTTTGTAACCCTGTTATAATTGAGCAGGGCCGTTGGACTAGTTCTGGCAAGTGAATTTTGAAAGGCAGTGATGTGTACCTCTTCTAGACTTTGACAATATAAACATCCATCATAACTCTCCAGCTCTCTCTCTCTGGAGTGATTCTGGTGGTCACGTGTTGGCATTGATGGACTCAACAAGAGCAGCAAGTAGGCTGCTAAGTCACTGCTTAGAGGAATACTACTCAGGGAATTCAGCAAACTATATCAGACTTTGAGTGGAAAATAAAATTGGGTTGTGAGCATTTGAATTTTAGAGCAATTCCAGTATATCCTAGCCCATCCTGACTAATATACTTGCTGTGATCACATCTTAGGAATTGCTGCCCATGACATACTCAAATTAAATGGTGGTAAGAGCCATGAGTAGAAAATATACCTGAATAATTTATTTCAATAGTTTAGGTCTTCAGAGGATATTTAATATAATTCATGTTAATAAAGTAACATATATATTTTTTCCATCTGTGTACAATAAAGTAAGACTCTGTTACCAAGAGCACTGAGAGGGTTAGCAATTCTGATTAAATTTCTAAGGGGAGGACAACGGAAAACATTGCTTGTTTTCGGTTACTGGTGTTAAAAAGCTTTACAAAATATATTTATTACTAAAAATATCATGACTTTACTTTTGATCACTTATAATCTGAAATAGATTTGAATTCATGATTGGTTCAACTATTATAATTGAGACTCTATGGCTGGCACTATTGGTTAGCTCCAAGCTTGTAAAAAAAATGTAGCTCATAGGATTTGATGATATAATACACAATAAATCTTTGTTGTTGTTGTTGTTTTATTTGACAGAGGGAGAGAGAGATCACAAGCAGTCAGAGCAGCAGGCAGAGAGAGAGGGGGAAGCAGGCTCCTTGCTGAGCAGAGAGCCCAATGCAGGGCTCGATCCCAGGACCCTGAGATCATGACCTGAGCCGAAGGCAGAGGCTTAACCCGCTGAGCCACCCAGGTGCCCCCACAATAATTTTTAATTACCTAGTAAGCAACATAGCAAAAACATAAAGTATAGTGAAAGACGAGAGACAAGAAGGACAAAATCAGTTACTGATAACTGACTTAATGAGTTAATATTCAAATATGTATTTAATTTTTTTAATCTAATTTTAGCTTATCTTGTACTTGTGTCTGTGAAAAGCACACTTTTTTCCCAGATGTTTTAAAAATAGATGATACATATTAAAACAGTTATTCCTAAGTGCTTTTTTTGTGAGAGGATGCTGGAGAATAGAATTGAAAGAATAGAATTTTTAATGCCATAGACTGCTATTTGGCATTTATAATTCTTTTTTTAAAAAAAGATTTTATTTATTCATTTGACAGAGCTCACAAGTAGGCAGAGTGGCAGGCAGAGAGATGGAGAGGAGGAAGCAGGCTCCCTGCTGAGCAGAGAGCCCGATTTGGGGCTTGATCCCAGGACCCTGAGATCATGACCTTGAGCAGAAGGCAGAGGTTTTAACCACTGAGCCACCCAGGCACCCCTGGCATTTATGATTCTTTAACTTAACATACTTCTCCTTTTTTTTTTCCTTCAGGGTAGGCCTGGCTTTGGTTCTCCCTAATATGTGGACATTTATAGAGTAATTTTGATGTACATGGTCTACCTTTAAAAAGCTTCCAGGTAAGAAAACACTGTAATCTTTTATTTTTACATCTGAAGAATGTCAAAACAAGAAAAACACAGTGAATTGTCCAAGATGACCCAAGTGGTCCTTCTCTGCATCACTCCACTTGGAGGAAACAAAATATCTATATTAGCTATATATAGAGGTATAACCCGGGTCAAGACAACGTAAGAGCTTGAACCATAAAGGATTATGAAATAAATAGCAGAAGATAATGTAAGTGTAATCTAATGTAAAATGAATGGAAGAGAACCATGTTTGTTTCAGATAACCCACTCAAAACCCACAAGCTGACAACATTGCCACAAATTTCTAGGTTTACAAAAGCACCCACACTGTGATTCTAACACAAACATTTATATCATTTACAATGATACTTCTGAAACCGTGTATTTGGTGACTTGTCTTTTTCTGTTTTCCCTTCCACCAAAACCATCCAGTTGAGTTGCTGATGCAAAAGTCTGGGCACATTCTAATGTAATAAAAAATGTAACACAAAGCCCACAAAGCCAGTAAATACCCTCTTTGTCTCTGATGCATGTCAGGAAATTGAAGTAAATAGATTTAAAACTCTAACATTACAGACGATGAGATTAAAAAGCCATTAGTAGTCATAAGCCCATTAGAACTCTAGGCACCAAAAGACTCTTAGAGAGAAATTTCTTGACCAGATAAAAAACATATTGATATCATCCTTCTTTCATTATTCAATAAACGATCTTATTGGATGCCTTGTTGTTAGTATTCTATTCCTTTCTGTAACGAGTGCTTTTAAACAGGAAAGTTTCATGAGTGTCCTTCTCTTTAAAGACACAGGAAAATAAAACAACAACAAAAGGAACCACTTGTTTCATTAACATTATAAGTGAGGCAATATCATTTAATGGTCTTTTTCTGGAGGAAAAAGCATGGCTACTTTCAGTATCCCTGTCAGCTTTCTTAGTCTTTTCTCTTGCTGCCCACATTCTTCACAGTGACCCATGATAGCTACAGCGATGAATGTCTTTTCCAGTCTCCTAAAAATAGAACTTTGCACTCCAGCAGATGACCAAGAAGTTTTTATTCTTATTGCTTCCTGTCAGAGTATTCATTCAAAATATTGTTTCAAGTTGAAATGAAATAACCCTAAGCCCATCACTTAAGACAGGACCAGAATGGACAATGATGGGGGAAAGGAGCATGGGATACAGAAAAGGAAAAAGTGCTGGTTAGTAGATATGATCATCTAAGGCACTGATGGATTGACATAATGAATTAAGTGGAATGCAGTATTTTAAGATGGTAATTCATTTTATTTGTGAAAATTGCCTTCTGGCACATCCACTAAAATTTCAGATTTTTGTGTAAAATAGGGTTACATGTATTTTATCTTATTAAGTGAAATGAAACCTTTATAAATGAGTGCTTATGCACCATAATTTGCCACTCCTATTCCCACTGTCCTGCGGGGAGTGGGGGCAGACTAGAATGCAATTAACACTAAAGGGTAATTGTGTCATAATATGACTGGCAATTATTGCACTTAGCATAATTGTTTTTATTAATACTCCACTTACATCACTGCACTCTCCAGTTCCTTCTCACCATTTTACTTTATTAATATCTCACTTTACTACATTTACAGTTATTTCGCCATCATTTTAAATTCACTCCAGTTTACTAGCATTGCCATACAAAGAATAGGGGACATTAACAATTACTGAGATAATCTTGCAGTTGGAAAAGAAGCTTGGCTTTAATTACATTAATATGGCACTAATTGAAAATTGAAATTCTGTCCTATCTTTCAACAACTGAAGTCAAAATTATTAAAATAATCCGAACTAGAGCTCAATCAAAATGTTTATTTGAATAGTACCTGACAATATCCTGGTATCAGAATAGGGTGAGAAAAACGTCAGAATGTGGTTTTAAAAATTTGACTGCCTCGGGGCACCTGGGTGGTTCAGTCAGTTAAGCATCTGCTTTCAGCTCAGGTCATGATCCTGGGGTCCTGGGATTGAGCCCCACATTGGGCTCCCTGCTTAGTGGAGAGCCTGCTTCTCCCTCCCCCTCTGCTGTTCCCCTGCTTATGCATGCTCTCTTTCTCTGTCAAATAAATAAAATCTTTAAAAAAATTTTTCTTGATTGTCTCATGACAAAGAACAGATTGTAATTTGATTGTTTGTTTAGTAAATTGACCAACAGTTGGATGAAATTAACATATGCCATTTTATGTAGATGTAAATATCATTAATTATATAACTTAAGAATTTGAGCTTCTTTGCATTTTCAAAAAAATTTTTTTTAGAAAAGTTCTACTTATTGCCAACCAGGACAGCATCCTTAGATGTAATCTAATCAAAATACTTCTTTGGATATCTTCCAAACAGAGAACGGCCAGGGGTGATGTTCCCATCCTCAATAAGCAACTAATGAACTAGCTAGGTCCTTGTGTCTACCCCTGTATTAACAGGAGACCCAGTAACTGTGGACCCAGCAATTGTAAGTATCAGGCCTGAGCCTCTTGTTTCCATCATACTACACAGCCAATCCATTACAAATGTGCTAACCACACATGGGGTGTTAATTGGAGCTTGGCACCCCCTGGAACATGACAAATTAATTCTTCACTAGTTAGAAATAAACAAAATCCAAAAGAGCTTTTATTAACTACAGTGAATTTGGGGCTCTTTAACCCTTTTTGTACTATTCCGTTTATTTACCACAGGTTTAAATGAAATTAAATTTTTCTTTAAAAATCTCTATTCTGGTGACACAGAATGTATTAAAGTAGAATGGCTAACATGTGAATTGTTTAATGTACTCTGTCAGTTGTATGATATATGTCTTAGTAATTGAAAAGTGACTTCACAGATGGACTCTAATGGGAAGGCAACATTGCATAATGGTTAGGAGAGCCACTGAGAAGGCAGGAGGGTCTTGACTCAGATTTTCCAAGTCTGAAAACTGTCTCTACTAATTATTTTTTATGTAACCTTGGGAAACTTGTCCTTATATGTAAGATGAGGATGCAAAGTATCTCAGGATTGTTGTGAAGATTAAATGCTGCTGAGTACAAAATCTCTGCACATGGATCATAGCAATTCATATGTTCAGGTCATGGATTATATTCAGAAAAAGTCATCACATTTTCTGTTCTTGAGCAAAAATATTGCATCACAGAATCATGAATTTTTAAATTTCCTTTCAACATTTGACAAGGCTATAACTTCTTTTAGTCATATAATATAGTTATCACGGTAACCTTTGTCCATATGCCAGAATGTGTTACTTCTTTGTACAAGATTTTTCCAAAGCTTTTTATTCTAACCATCATAATAGTCACAGTCTTTTAATGGCCTGTGACATCTTCTATTCTCTACTGCTCTGTCCACTACTCATTGTGCTATTGGCATGCCAGCCTATTTACTGATCAATGGACCTTCCAAGGGAAGTAAGCTCCTATGTCAGGATTTTAAATGTTTCATTCCCCAGGTTCTGCATGATTCACTTCTATACTTCCTTAAGCTTTCTGCTTAAACGTCACTTTATTCTAGAACTTTGCTGGCTTTCTAGAACTTTCCATAGAAGGGGAAACTCCTCCATCTTGGATTTTTCCATCCCTTTAATCCATTTTTATTAGCATACCTCAGAATAAGTCCATGAGAGCAGGGGATTTTGTTTCCTCTACCTTCTTCAACAGTTCCTGGTACAGCATAGGGATATAACAGAATAAGTGGGCTGACAATTACAATATCCACAGTAACAATGGCTTGAACAAACAGAAGTTTGTTTTGCTCTCACATAAAAGTCCCTCACTTTATAGGTGTTTCAGAGATGGTATGATGCTCCCACTGTCAGGGTTCGAAGTTTCTTAATTTCAAAGCCTTAAATTTCCAAGTGTATCCTTTACTTTGCTTCCAGCTCTCCAGTCACAGTACTTGTATTCTAACCAGAGAAAGTAGTAAACAGAAGTTTACCCTCCCCTCCGCCTAAGGATATTTTGTAAAATTTTTACACAACCACTCCTAGTGTATATCACTGGCCATTAATTCATCGTATAACCAAACTTCACTGCAAGAGAGGTTCTAAAATAGACTATACTGAGCAGCCAGATGAGCAACTGAAATGTCATAGTTCTGTTATAGAAAATAGGAAGAATAGATATTGATGGACAACTAGCAGACTCTGGAACATGTCTAGATAAATATTTGTGGGAAAACTGTATTCAAGAAAGACTCATTTTTAAATTCAAGTTTGATTCCATTAACTGCAAAACCAGCTCAACCAAAAACAAAATGTTGTCAATTCTATGGAAACGTGATGGTAGTGACCCAGACATAGTTGTTTTCATTCTTAAGCAACTATTGCAAGGATGAATGCTAAATATTCATTGAAATACTTCACTTTGACTAGGAGTAAACACTGTTTATAGAATCTAAACGTGTGGATTGAACTATTTGATTTTCCATAGACACAGAGAATAATGTTCACTAACTCCCTTAGCCTCATTCTTCTTTTTGATTCAACAAATAACGAATAAGCGTTGTTTAGCTCAATCAGGTAACCTAGAATTTAATAAATCCTCTTCTATTTTGTCCCATCCCATTTTATGTCTTGAAGTTTTTAGTGGTAAAGTCTGCTTTTAAGCAATCAAGCAACAATAACAAAAAACTCCATAAAAATAATCTCACTTAAAAAAAAAAAAAGGCTTCAGTGAATTTCCCCTGTCAATTGCATTTTCTGCCTCTGAGCCTTCTCTGAGCTATTTCCCTGATCTGTGAGGCAAGGGATTCTGGCTGCCAGCTTCCTGAGCAGATCTAGGGGAAAATTAACACATCCACAACTGAGCTCAAGCATTGCTGACATCTGGTTTACTCATTTTCACAGCACACTTGCACTGTACCCTATTGCCTTCTTCTTATGCACTGTTTCATCATGTGGCTCATTTCAAGAAAATGCATTTAACTTTTAGGTACTACTCTGTGGTATGAAGTGTGGCAAATAGGAAATAAAACAACCTTGAAAGAGCATTTCCACATATATGCAGCTATAATATTCACTGAATATCAAACCTCAGAACTGATGATATGCTCTATTTAGTAAAAGCTTATGAGACCAGGGACAATGTTGATATCCAAAGAAACCAATCTCACTTTTGAAGAGAATGAGAACAAATTATTAACAACAGATCATCTCTTTACATGGATTGGAGTTTATTGCTATCACAGAAGAGAATAAGCAATCACTTTTATGCACTTATTTGTTTAATGGTGCTTTTTTAATAATAGGAAAACAAAACCAAAATTCGGAGCCTTGGGCTTAATTTTGAATTGTGCCTTTGAAAAGTATTCTTTGTGTTTTTCTATGCTTTACTTAAAATTCGTTTGCCTCATTTGGATGATTAGTGTAGAGAAACCTCTTTAATGCAGATCCCAGTTTAATTTAGAATATATGATAAAGGAAGTAGTATTACAATTGCTTTGATTCTATGGATATGTTTTGCTAAGAAAATTTATATTACACAGATTTATATCATAACATGCACAATAGGAAACATAATGAGCACATTTTGCTCCATCACTAATAGAAATTGATTAAGACTATCTGCCAATAAATGGTTTATTTTGAAATGTTCTACAAACAGTATTATTGAAACCATAGTTGAAAACGTCTCAGTCCAAATCTGTATCAGTTGTGATTTATTCTTCTAATCAGTTACTAATCAGTAACTAAACTAATCAGTTTAAATCTTCTATTTAAAAAATGGAAAATTTTTGAGTCCTATATTGATTGGTATCAGAATTTCAACTCACACAATAGTTATATACTCTTTTGGAAAAGAAGTACAGGGCACAGAAGGAGAATATAATTATTATAGCATTGTATTTATGAGGAAAGTTATAATAAGAAATTAAGTATGTTATAAAACCAAGAAATGATCATTTAAATACCTGTAAGGTATTCAACAACATTTGTGAACTGTCACTTGTAAAAAATATAATAAATATGTTTTTGTAATCCTAATCATCGGGTATTATGTAGGCATAGATATTTTGAGTGTGGGTTTTAAACTCAACCAGATTCCCTATGTGGTCATTAGGAAAGTTTTTTAAATATGACTTAAATTTCATTACAAATCACACATTTTAGTTGTAAATTTATATAGTTGTACTGTTAATAAAACTCTGTACTTACTAGAGTACTGTTGGAGTAAATCTTACTTTTTCATGAATAAAGGTTAGAATATCTAAATTATATAAGTGAATAACAATTTTTCAAAAGAATTATTTCAACAATGTTAAAAGCATATGAAAGTTAAGTAACATTAATTCATAAAGTCAAATTATTTAACATATCAAATTTCTTCTGTATTTTTTAACCAAGTCCCATGTTATGTAGATTTGTATCCATGAGAGAGATTGTCATGTTTTGCTTTCCCAAGAGACTGCCAGAGAAACATTTTGATCAAAAGTTCAAAGATTCTGAACAGTGCCTTAAGTGGAGGCATAAGAGGAGAAAATGATTTTAGGACATGAACTGGATTATTTTAAGATGTGTCTTGCAAGGAAGGGTACTGGTGAGGGTTGGTCAAAATTTTTGATATAATAGCTCAGGATTGGTTGGCACAGCAAATCAGGGATCTTGTAGCATGTGATGAGTAGCTGTTTAGTTTTTATAAGTATACTGTTAAGTGGTTCATAGTCCTGTCTTCTAGAAGTAAATAGTTCAGTTATTTCACCTTGAACTCAGTATCATCTAACATATGGATCAATATCTGTACTGTTGTTATTTAACATACGGACAGGTAATTTTTTCCATTTAAGGGGTTTTCTACTTGCATGAACTTGTTTGGGATGTGATCTTCTATGTCTGAAATCAATTAACCCAGATTTCTGGACAACTGTGTCTCTCACCCTTCTGTGCTTTCATACATATAGTATGTAGCCTTTCTTTTATCTTCAAGGCATTTTGGATCCCTTTTTAGCCATGTTTACTCTGGGCTGTGGCTTTCTCCTCTCCACATCTATATGTACCACTCCTTAAGTTACTTTTTATGTTATCGAAAGTATTGAGATTTTTCCTTGATTCTCTCTATATACTCTGCATTGCTCTATGTCCAATAGTCTTCAAGTCCATTTCTGGGGGTTTACATCTACTAATTCCACTCTATAATCATACCGTTTGAACAGCAATTTGGGTGCCTGGGAAATATGGATCAGAGGAAGCTTGGCTTCACTGCCTTTTTATTCTTTAGTGTCCTTTCAACTAAATCTCACAGTTTTCATCCCCTGTAGCTCACTTAAAATAGTTTGTGGTTTGGGCTGTAGGAAACATTATAGGAGAATACATGATATGGTAAATGGATAGAGCAGACAATGTGATGTTCTGGAGAAAGTTAACACCATGGAATAGGGAATCTAGCAGGAAGATATCACAATTATAAGCATATCTAACAACGAAGCCCTAAATTACATGAAACGTAAACTTACAAAATTCAAGAAAGAAATAGATCATTCAACTATAGTTGGAGAATTCAATATTCTACTTTCAATAGTGGATAGAATTATTAGGCAAAAGATCCACAAAGAAATAGATTATTTGAACAACACTATGAAGCAGCTAGACCTAAGAAGTGTCCATAGAACACTCTGTCTGACAACAGCAGAATAAATATTCTTCTCAACTGTACGTGGAATATTCTCAACATAGCAGGCCATAAAACAAAACTCAGTAAATTTAAGAGAACTGAAATACCACAAACTATTTTTTAATGAAAATGGAATTAAACTAGAACTCAAAACCAGAAAGAAATTTGGGAAATTAATAAACATGTGGAAATTAAATATACTCCTAAATAGCCTATGGGTTAAAGAGGAAATCACCAAGGAAATGAGAAAATACTTTATAGTGGTTAAAAATGAAGATAGCTTATTAACACTTAAGAGATGAAGTTAAACCTGAAAACAAACAAACAAAAATAACTGGTGAAATGGATGAACTCCTAGAAAGCCACAAAGCACTGAAACTGACTCAAGAAAAAATAGAAAATCTGAATACATTCATAATAAATAAAGAAATTCATTTAATTTAAAAAACAAACAAACAAACTACCCAAAAGAAGGTCCAGGCCCAAATGCCTCACTGGTAAACTCTACCAAATATTGTAAAAATCATTAAATACCATTTTTTTTCTACAAATTCTTCCAAAAATACAAGAGAAAGAAATACTTCCAACTCATTATATGGGCCTATGTTACTTTGATTCCAAAAATAGATAAAGGCATAAAACAAATAAAGGAAACTATAGACCAATATATAGATGGAAAAATCCTGACCAAAATGTGAAAACACTGAATTAAGCACATAAAAAGGATTGCACACCATGAAAAGTTGGAATTTATTTCAGGGATGCAAGTTTGGTTTGACATCTGAAAATCAGTTAATATTTTACTATATCGGTAAAATAAATGATAAAAGCCACATGATCATGTCAATAGATAAAGAAATAGCATTGGGCAAAATTCAACACAGTTTCATTATAAAAAACACTAAAAAAAAAACCCCTCTAATACTAGAGCCTACCCAATTAAAGGCAAATAGCACAATTTAAAAATGGGCAAAGCATCTGGATAAACCTGATCCAAGAATGATGTATGGATAGCTATTAATTCCATGAAAAGATTTTCAACATTATTAGCAATTAGGAAAGTTCAAATTCAAAACCCAAGAAGAATTGATACCTACAAAGGTGAATCTAATCAAAATGACATAAAACAAGCGTTGGTAAGAATATGGAAAATTGGAGCCCTCATATATTGCTGGTAGGCTTGTAAATGATGTACTAGTTTGGAAAACATCCCAGCAGTTCCTCAAAACATAAAACAGAGTTTCACTAATTGACTCAGCACTTCTACTAATATACCCCAGAGAAATGAAAACGTATATCTGCACAAAAATCTATGCAAAAAATGTTTATAGCAGCATTATTCTTAGTAGCCAAAAAGTGGAAGTAACCTGCGGTCTGCCCATGAGTTGATCCAATGGATAAGCAAAGCATGATATATCTATTAAGTGGAATATTATTTATGAATAAAATACAAGAATGAAGTATTGGCAGATGCTATAAAATGGATAATCCTTGAAAATATGCTGTGTATAAGAAGTCAGTCATAAATACCACCTACTGTGTTATTACATTTATATAAAACATCCAGAATAGCTTATCTATAGAGACAGAAAGCACATTAGCAGTGGCCTTTGTTTAGGGAAGGGGAGGAAGGAAGGGCTTAAGGAGCAATGGAAAGTGACTGCTAGTGTGTACGGGGTTTCTTTCTGAAGTGTTAAAAAAAATGCTAAATTGATGGTAGTGATGATTACACAACTCTGTGAATATCCTGAAAATCACTGAATTGTATACTTTAAATTGGTAAATTTTATATATACTAGTGAAACTGTTATAAAATATAAACAATAAATATATAATTATCATATATAATATAATATATAATTAGTATAAATATCTATTTCACTAATTTGTATAAATTATTAAATTTTTATGTACACTTAGTAATACATTTGTCTATTTTTGTGTATGAGCAAAAATAAACATATGTATTTATGTGTAAGGGAAAGTAAAATATACAGTATGTACATCTTCAAATTATGTTTGAAATCCTGAAAGAATTGCTTTCCTTTATAGAGATCACCTTTCATTTTGGTAATAAGATTTACTCATTTTAACTTATTATAAAATCAGTGCCTGCTAACTGAACATACATCCCTTTCTAGGATATTTCTGACAGCAATGAAAATCCCAACTACTGAGTTTTTATCATTAAGACAAACAAACCCATGGGGAAGGACAGTAAGAAAACCAAAATTCTATGATATTTTATAATTTCCTTAAGGAGATATTAATTTTGAATAAAACATGAGCATTTTGGTCCCCTGGTTTTTAAACAAATGGTTGCTTAATTGAATATGTGTCCTAAAGCACTGTGGTGATCATCTCACTTCCATAATATTATTCAGACTTTGCTTCAAGCATATGTATTTCGATACATATTTTGGCATTTTGCAATATGTACATACTACATCATCAAATGGCATGAAATATTCAGATAAAACATAGTGTGTTCAACCAGTGACTTGAGAAATAAAGTTATGAAAAGTGTGTTCACTAAGAGATTATGACAGTATATATATGTAAGAAAAAAATGAGTTTGTTTACAGTGTTAGTAATACAAGAATTATTTTTTTAGCATGTGTTATACATATCTGTTGCTAAATTGGTAATTATTCTTCCAAAGTCACAAATGCAAGAACATATTTTTTAAAGTGTTGTATGTATATTAAATTCACCTCTTACTTCTGGGAATTTAGAATTCTTGGCCCATAATTTTGGAAACTTTGGACATTCTTTTCCCTTTCTATGCCAGTATCAGGCAACAATAGCAATTCATTTAATTTTGACAACCTTGAATGAGTTTGGGTATCTACATAAACATTATGATCTTTGCTCAGAATCTTTTCTGAGAGTGTCTTCATTTCTAGCTTGCTTTTGTGAATTTTCCTAAAATAAAAAAACAAGTCAAGAAAAATGTACAGTGAAAGAAAATCCAGGCTTTTACTTTCTGCTTTTGATATGAGTTAAAAGCCCAAAACCAAAACCTGCCTCTTTCCTGTAAATAGATTGTGATATTGACACATTTTTAATCTGGTAAGTTAATCAGAGAATGGTAATAAACTTCTTGTATTTGAGCGGTGTTCTGATTCAGCCCCACCTAAAACAGTTGGATTATTTTATGTTCCAAAAAGATTTAACTCTAAGGACTAGCAGTAGGGTCTAAGAAGTCTGAAGCAGTCTATTCCCATTGGACTGAAGGCTCCCTTCCTATTGAGGAACAACTGCAGAGGATGGTGTCATAATTAAGCAAGACAGAGACCAGGGAGAAACAGGCAAGAGAAGGTCCAAATAAAAGTGGAGCAAGGGAACAGGAAAGAGAAAATCTCACAACAGCAGTTTACGGTAATTTTTAACACTACCCTAATATAACAGAAGGGGGAGCTCTGGGAAGTTAGAAAAAACTATTTGAGTCCAGCCTTTTTTTCTCCCCGCTTGAGAAAACTAATCTAAATAGTATTGTACAACAGAAAAATATCAAGGTTAAATTTTAAAGAAAATTACTTTAAGGAAAGATAATATGGGTCATTATAACATCCTTATAGCTATGGGAAGTATTGAAGTACTAAGGGAAAGAATTAGGTACATATTGCAATGTACTTAAAACAAGTTAGACATTAAGAAAATATATGAAAAAAAAAAAAAAGAAAACAACATAAACAGAACTACAAACACCCAAAAATAAGATGGCAGAATTTAAAACATAACTAGAAATTATCAAATAGCTTTAAAACTGAAGGATAAACCAAAACAAAAACACATAAGAACACAATAAAAAATATCTTAAGTGAAATAGATACAGAATATAAAAAATTCAATGTAAAGTAACAAAAGAAATAATGGAAGATTCAAGAGAAAGGAAAGGACATGTATTGAAGATGGATAAAGAGCATTGAGGAACTAGAGGTCCTAAAGAACTTGGCAAAGCACTGGAGAAAATTATGGAAATGTACATTTCACGGAAACTTAAGAAAATATTTAAACTTTACATTAACAGACATACTGTGCACCTGAGAATATTGACAATAAAGATCAACAAGACCTCTTCTAGTAAAGGATGGAGCATGTGACTTGGAAGGAAATAAAGTTAGGTTATCATCAGACCTTTCAACAGTAATTTTAATGCAAAAGCATAAAGTAACATACTTTAGTTACTCAAGGAAAGAACATGTGAACCATGAATTTTATATCCAGGAAAGTTGACATTCACGTATAAAAGAGTAACTGTTATCAGCTAGTGCAAACTAGAGAATATGGTTTCTATGACACCTTCCTAAAGATTTTGCTCAAGACAAGCTTCAGGAAAACAAAATGACTAGAGACAAAAAGAGATAGGGAAGAGGTGATGTGTATTACATATATTGCTCTTATAGAATCTAAATTAAATAGGAATTAAAAGGGGGAGAAAATAGCATGTAATGCCTATTTGATAATTTATTTTTTTTTATTTTTTATTTTTTTTTAATTTTTTAAAATTTCTTTTCAGCGTAACAGAATTCATAGTTTTACACCACACCCAGTGCTCCATGCAATGCGTGCCCCCCACAATACCCACCACCAGGCTCCCCCAACCTCCCACCCCCCGCCCCTTCAAAACCCTCAGGTTATTTTTCAGAGTCCATGGTCTCTCATGGTTCATCTCCCCCCCAATTTCCCTCAACTCCCTTCTCCTCTCCATTTCCCCTTGTCCTCCGTGTTATTTGTTATGCTCCGCAAATAAGTGAAACCATATGATAGTTGACTCTCTCTGCTTGACTTATTTCACTCAGCATAATCTCTTCCATTCCCGTCCATGTTGCTACAAAAGTCGGGTATTCATCCTTTCTGATGGAGGCATAATACTCCATGGTGTATATGGACCACATCTTCTTTATCCATTCGTCCGTTGAAGGGCATCTTGGTTCTTTCCACAGTTTGGCAACCGTGGCCATTGCTGCTATAAACATTGGGGTACAGATGGCCGTTCTTTTCACCACATCTGTATCTTTGGGGTAAATACCCAGTAGCGCAATTGCAGGGTCATAGGGAAGCTCTATTTTTAACTTCTTGAGGAACCTCCACACTGTTCTCCAGAGTGGCTGCACCAACTTGCATTCCCACCAACAGTGTAAGAGGGTTCCCCTTTCTCCACATCCTCTCCAACACACGTTGTTTCCTGTCTT
>PISX010014629.1:0-52347 GCA_004024625.1 Mellivora capensis
AAGTTTAAGATACAATATCCCTATGTTTCCTGTCTGTAGTGCACAGGGCAATAATGTACACACAAAGTCATTACCAAAGTTTTCCAAATACTATGGTTCATCCAGTTGAAACTTTCATTTTTAATCAAAATCTTAAAGTTATTCTGAGATAATGTTTTTGGTCATCTAGAGATTAACAAGGGTGAGGGTTGGGCATACACCTGTGGTTTCCCTTCATAACTTCATGATTTCAGGAAGAAGAAAGCAACGTAAACTCGCTTGAACTATTTTGTTGTTGTTTGTTTGTTTAATGGAAATTCTTTAGCAAAAGATTTAATCAGTTGTTTGCACTGATTGGCTAATTAGAATGCATTTAACCAAGTGCAAAGCATCTGGTCAATTTGACTGAGTCCATTACTCAAGCCGCCAACTTTATTTTAAAGAACACCAATAACCACACTTGAATCATTATAGCTAGCCCCAACTTTCTAAATGTCTTGAATTACTCCCTTCCCTATGTTATTGAGAATGTTTGGTAAATCTAGCACCAGCATAAATATTTGAGTCTAAACTATCTAGATAGTACTTCAAATCTGTGTATTTTGAGCTAAAGCAAAGCCATTGGGACAAATATGTTGCTAAAAATCACTGACTCTTTGGATCACTCTTGTGGATGGGCTAGACCATGGCAAGGGCAAGAGGAACAAGCCTAGCAATAGGATTTTGTGATTGCTTTAATTCCAGGCCAACTCACACATGACACCAGGAAAATGAGCCTCTTGCTTGGCTTGTCTATGATGTAGCTAAGTGATTCTAACTAGTGAAGAGTGAACAACGGAGGTACGGAACTACATGAAGTATTAACCACATTAATATGATTGGTATCAGTGGGAGAAATGCCCCAGATATTCTATAACACATGCTTGAATTTATATATCAAAAATCTCTTTCCTTTAGTATTATCTTTTAAAATAAACCTTACTTGAGGGACGTCTGAGTATCTCAGTCTGTTAACCATCCAATTCTTGATTTAGGCTTAAGTTGTAAGATTGAGCCTGGTGTGGGCTCCATGCTGGGTGTGGATCCTGCTTAGGGATTCTCTCTCTCCCTCTGCCTCTCCTTGCCTCCCTCTCTAAAATAACAGAAATCCTCTAAAAAATAAAAGTAAAAACAAACTGTCCTTGAATGTACAAATATGTTGTTATAAACTTCACACCTCCTCATATTACTCTGAACAACAATAATAGTAATAGTTGCAAGTAACATGCATTGGATGCCTACATGGTTTATCTCAACTATTATCTGCATTTTATGGGTGATGGTACCAAAGCTCAGAGGGGAATGAGTAACTTGCCCAAGGTCAGAGACTTATTATGAGTTGTAGGAGTGGTTTCAAACCCATGCTACCCAACTCCAGAGCAGCTATGATTAACTACTACACCACTAGGTTAATGAGAAGAGACCTGAAAACACCAATGGCAAAATCAAGAACAAATATGACTATGCTTAAGAATGAACTTCTTGGGGCACCTGGGTGGCTCAGTGGGTTAAAGCCTCTGCCTTCATCTCAGGTCATGATCCCAGAGTCCTGGGATTGAGCCCCGCTTTGGGCTCTCTGCTCAGTGGGGAGCCTGCTTCCTCCTCTCTCTCTCTCTGCCTATCTCTCCGCCTACTGTGATCTCTGTCTGTCAAATAAATAAATAAATCTTAAAAAAAAAAAGAAGAATGAACTTCTTACAATTAGACCCATCACTGTAGTGTAGATTATTACCAGTTAAAATAAAAATATTCCGATAAAATTGTGAAGTCCATTCTATTATACTTTGAACTACTTTTCTAAAGATTTTATTTATTTATTTGTTTTAGAGAGAGAGCATGAACAGGGGTAGGAGTAGAGGGAGAAGTAGACTCCCTGATGACAGGGGAGCTGGACACAGAGCTTGATCCAAGGACCCTGAAATCATGACCTGAGCTGAAGGGAGACGCTTAACCCACTGAGCCCACCCAAGTACCCCTGAGCTATTTTGATATACCCGTATACTTCAGTGTTGATGTGCTCCTCACACATGCTTCTACTAGCAAGGCAAGGTCATGATTTGTCTACCTATCTGTTCCTCCTTCTAGATCTTGAGCTTTCTATGAACAGGAGTATTTCTTCTTTTTTCATTGTCTCCAGTGGCTAGTCCAGTCATTGAAGCATAATCTTAGAGACGTTGTCTTAGAAGCACTGAGTAGATGACTGTTGAATACGTTTTGCTGTTAATACTCAGGAGAATAAACAGAATGACCTTTTACACAAAATTAAACTCGCTTGAACTCTCCTGACTTGATTATTCCTTGACACAGTCTTCATAGGGAACTTTTTGGCTCCTGATAGCTATTTACAGCACCAAAGAACCTCACTGGAATAACACAGCTCAAGCTTTTAGGAGAGTTCATTATTCAGCTTTAATGTAGCTGAAAAATGATCATTTCTTAGCATGATGCATAGTAGTTTCTGTATTTTGGTATACAAAATAGGCTGGGATTACTCTTCCTAAGCAAATAGCAGGGCCTGTCCATGTTCACAGGCTGTGAAGTCCTTTAAAAAAAAATGAGTTCCTAAAACATGGCAAATAAGCCCTCCACAGAATGCATGTATCTAGAAAAAAAAGAACATAGTTGCTAGAAAAAAAATACTATTTAAGTTTGAAAAGTAGTACTGCCAATTTCCAAATAGAGAAACTTGGGCATATTATAGAAACCATTTGCCTTCATTTCTTCATCTTTTTAAAAAAGAGATATTTATTTATTTGAGGAGGGAGGGGCAGAGGGAGAGAGAGAGAATCCTCAAGCAGACTTCCCACTAAGCATGTAGTCCGATGTGGGGATCAAACCCAGGCCCCCGAGATCATGGTATTAGCCAAAATCAAGAGTCAGATGCTTAACTGGTGAACCACCCAGGTGCCCCACTTCATTTCCTCATCTTTAAAATTTAGGATAATAAAGGGATCTGATCAGACTTTTTTTTTTTTTTTTTGAGAATCAAATACTTTAAGCCACATAAAGCACTCACTATAATATCTGGCACAAATTACCTGATATAATTTATTTAAATCATCAATAATTATGAGAATCACCTCTTCCTACATCTGCTTTGGGACTACAAAAAGTGAAGACAACTAGCACAACAGCAACACTTTTTGTCCCCAAATGCTCTCTGACTACAGTTTTGTTTAATGTCTGCTTTCAGTGAAAGAGAAGGCTAAGAGATCCACCAAGTATCAGAGAGTGTGTCTGTTTATGTTAAGGTATCCGATCTTTAAATCATCGTAATAAATGAGGCTGAGAGAAATTACTTAGGGTCGTATTGCTTTTCGGTGGCTGAGTTCAGATTCAAGCTCAGTTCTCTCTGATTCAGAAAACTCTACAGCAATGTCTTCCATTCTAAGTGCTGGAAAATTAGAGATGCTGGAGTTATTTTAAAAGATTCTTTAGTCTATAGGTGCCATGATAACTGTAAACCCAAGTGTAACTGTGTCTCATAATGATATGGAATAGAATTTCAGCATGCTATTAAAAAATAAACACAGGGGTGCCTGCATTGGGCTCTGCACTCAGTGCGGAGTCAGCTTGTCCCTCTGCCTCTGCTCCTCCCCCCCACTTGCTCGCTCTCTCTCTAAAAATAAATAAAATGTTTAAAAAAATCCCCACAGATTTTATAGTTTAAGAAATTCACAACATCCTGTTATATAGTCTCTCCACCAACAAATCACAAAAATACAAATGAAATGCTTCATTTAAGGGGACCATAGGACTCTACTATAGATCTTTCTCTATGACATGGAAGACAACACAACCAGAGGGAAAAAAATCTTGGTATAAACTATACAGAGGACTTAAAACAAGCCCAGTGGAAAATTGAGACCCCATATAGTGAGTGCCTGCCACCTGGACTTTTACTGAATGGGTAAGTAAATGAATGACTGAGTATGTATACAGATAAATATATACAAACAGAAAGGGACTGTAAGCTTACAGCCCATGAAGACAGCTAAGAACCCTTAAGAGCACTTCATTAGCAAGGGAACTATAATTCTTCTTCTCCTCCCCTATACATGAGAACATTCAGAATGGCTTTTCCTATAAATTTAACTCTAGGAGGTGAGAACTGGTATTTCTTTATGAGAAGGTTTGTGTGGTTAAGTAAATTTGGCAAATATTGTACTCTATAACCACCTTTTAGAGAGTCCTCAAGTACATAGGCAAATCACAGGCTCTGAAAAATCCTATGGTAAGAAACCCCAGAATTTCCCTAACAGTTTGATCACAGAAGCCTTTTGTCCCTGAACAAACACTAGCCTCTGGCAGAACAAGTTATCCAAGGCACATAATTTGGGAAACAATCTTCTACGTTATTCTTACCCATCAAGGTGTCAGCGAGATCCCGAGATCCCTTTTGATATTTCATGTAATTAAGTTGTTAAATGTTCTTTTTATTATTCAAAATATAAGGTCTTCCACAAAAGGAAAAAAAACACAATTCCTGAAGTGGGTCTCTGAAACCCAGAAGCCACAAAGGCAGGACCCTTGTCCTCTGTCATGAGAACTCACAGGCATACAGACAGCAACACTTCATCTCCCAAACTGCCCTTTCCCTGTGGGTTCAGTTGTGTGCTCAGAAGTGATCCCTAGGGGTGAAAATGGCCCTGAGGATTGTTAGCGGGTCGCACAGCTGAGCTGACTGCAAGGCTGCAGAGAGGCAAGTAATGCTTTTGCAGCCTGGGGAAAACAAACCCAAACAAAACAACCACTCCTGGGAAACTCTGGCTCAGTACAGTCACTAGCATGCAAGCTACAAGCTTCCCACCATGGGACCTCTCTCCACAGCTGCCGATCTCTGAAAGCCCTACAGCTGATGCCACTGAACAGGGACAGGGGGCCTTTGAGGCTTTGCCAAGATATACTGGGATGGTGATCACTCGGGCGGGTGATCAGTGGGATACCTTCCAAATCCCTTTTAAGCAGATACGACATCCAGGCATATCCTGAGATCCCCGTAGAACATAAAAAGCTGAAGGAAAGCTACAAGCTGATATTCTCTGATCTTACCCACAAACCATCACACTTTTGTTCATTGGACATTACATTCTGGAGACTATACTAGGCCCTGTAGGAGGTGGAAAATGAGGAACATCATGCTCTCTCCTTTACCCTTCAATGAGCTTACAAACTAATTTGGTAAGATAACACAAGTGCATTTTAAGAAGATAAATTATGATGCAGAGCAACTTATAACTAGCATCAGGTGAATGGAATGGGTTGTATTTGCGGAAAAAAGATGATCCAGGCAAGGAGAATGGCTTTGAGTAAAAACCAGAAGGAAGCAATACTCCAGCTTGGTGAAGGAAGGAAAAGAAGCATTTGGGTAAAGAAAAGTTCCAGGGGTAGTATTAATGTGAAAATGGATCTTGGACGCTGGATTAAAGAGTACAATTTAGGTATTAGTATTTTTTTTTTAAAGGAAGTGGGGCACCTGAGTGGGACAGTTGGTTAGGCATCCGATTCTTGGTTTTGGCTCAGGTTGTGATCTCAGAGTCATGAGACTGAGCCCCCTGTTGGGTCCATGCTCAACACAGAGTCTGCCTGAGATTCTTTCTCCCTCTCCCTCTATCCTTCCCGCTCATGCTCTCTTTCTCTCTAAAATAAAGAAATGAACCTAAAAAAATAAAAATAAACTAAATAAAACTAAACTAAATAAAAAATAAACTAAAAAAATAGAAAAGAACATGAACTAGCCTTTCATATTTCTAATGCTACTCCCTCTTCCTCTAAAAACATAACCCCATTGTTTCAGTCATACCCAACTATTTGCTGTTACTCACATGTAACCTGTTCCCCTTCTCTGTTAATACTATTCTCACTCTTTGGAATGCCTTTGCCAACTTCATAACCTACTGAACTCACCCTATGGTTTATGTAAAGCAAATATTCCAGCAGACCTGTCATTGAATACAAATATAACATCAATGTAATATGTAATATCATTGCTTAAACTACCAGAGTACTTAGCCTCATGGATGTGAATATTAGATGTCAGCTTCCTCTCAATATATTTTTAGCTATTTCTGCGGGGTTCTTATGAGAAATGTTTACATTCAAGTTATTAGATTCATTGCCCACAGGACAAATACTCCTGGGGTGGGGATGGGGGGTGGTGAATCATCTCTTCCTTTGCTGCACTGAGCCAGCATTTGCAATCACTTAATAGTGGTCACACTAGTGCACCTGGGTGGGTCAGTGGATTAAGCCTCTGCCTTTGGCTCAGGTCATGATCTCAGGGTCCTGGGATCGAGTCCTGGATCAGGCTCTCTGCTCAGCAGGGAGCCTGCTTCCCCTCCCCCATCTCTTTCTGCCTGTCTCTCTGCCTACTTGTGATCTCTCTTTGTCAAATAAATAAATAAAATCTTAAAAAAAAAATAGTGGTCACACTAAGCCCTCAAAGGGCCAGAGCTCAGTAAAGTATCACGATCTAGGAAGAGGAGGGTGGAGGAAGGGGTGATATGGGATGACAGGTCCTTTTGCTGATTCTGTATTGAACTTTCTCACCTAAGTCTTCTTTGAAAAACCTAACTCAAAATTATTAAGCCACGCATATAATTCCCTGGCTTTCATGTCTGAAAAGTTTATTTAGGCTCAGCTGGGTCCTAAAGCTTGCATCACATCATCAGGACTTGATCTTGTTCATTCATTCAATGTCTTGGCTTTGCTTTTCTTTTGTCTGCTTCAGGCTCAGGCATACGCACAGCTGGCATCACTGGACTCCGAAGAGTTTCTTTACCACAGGTACTCTAAAAATGCACTGAACAGTCTCTGTTTTACCTGCTTTGTGTTACATGCCTATCCGTGAACCAAAGATAGCAGAGATAGAATGGATTGATTGAATAAACTGTATCATGTTCCACTCATGGATCTAGGGGTATATGAGTTCCCCTGAAACATTGGCCCTATACTAGAAGAGAATTTCTTCTTAATAATAAAAGGAAAACTGGGAATATGTCACCAGAAAATTAGAGGGGCAGAAATAGATATAATAGGTGTCCACTACTGCCTCCAAGCAATACCTATTGTACCCAAGTCTCCCAAGTTCTTCGATCTTACAATCTCTCCTTCTTCTATAGCCCTTAAGCCCCTTCTCCAAAGAAGTTCCTCAAAAGCAGCCCAACGGTTTAAAAGAGAAAGGGGAGGACAAATGTTATGCCATACTGTTCACCATTCTTGTCTCTGTTCTCAACACACCAACAAAAATAAAGCTCTCTAAACTAGATCCTCATTCCCCATCTCCATTTCAAATCATTCTCATATTCCAGACAATAAACAAAAATGCCAAGGAGAACCACCATGGAAATACATGCTCAGCAGATACACTAAGCAAAGCTCAGCCTGGTTTGGTCTCAAATAAAATACTCAGCAAAGCTTATGTTGCAGTCCAATCACCTCATCTTCTGGGGATCTTCTTAGGTATAGCATGTCATTGTCTTGCCAATTTCTTAAAATCCCTATTCATGTCTTTATGCTTTCTCTCCCAAATTTCTTGTTTCTATTCAAATATGAGGGTCTCAATATCAGAGAGTATGTCTTTTTTCACTGAATCACAATGTCTAAGTTAGTGTATTTCACCACTGAGCCCTCTCAGTCTAGAAAGATGCCTAATAGAGAGTAAGTCCCCATAAATACTTGTTGTTGAAATAATAATTCAATAAACAATGAAATAATGAAAGAGTTGGTTTGGGAACTTAAATCCATTGGTAGGGTAGAGGTGGTTCAAAGGTGAGAGAGGTGACAGGAAAAGGCTAATTTTAACTCAATTATGTTTTTTACAACCCAGCAGTCATTATAAAAAATTGCAGGAACTTCAGTTTATAACTCAATTGCAAGGTAGTCCACAAAGCAAGTTGATTAACATGTTTTCTGATCTCTGGGGAATTTTAAATCTATTATAGACAATACTGGCAGAAAATACAAGTAAACAAATAAATATAGAAACCAATGATATAAATTTGGATTGTTGACAAGCCTGAGTAAATACATAATATAGGCTGACAGGTAGCAAAGCAGTTTAAGGGGTAAAAATGGAGGGAAGAAAGAAGGAAATAAAAATTGTATTTCTAAACAAGGTAGATTTTGACCAAATTCAAAAGACCCATTTCACCCCACACTGTGGCTTTATTTAAGGCAAGTGAAATGATATGAAGAATTTCCATTGAATCAAACCAGGGGCAAAGTGATGGGCAAATTATTTTTTAAACATTTACCACTGGTACTGAAGAAAAGCAATCAAAAGAAAGCAGAGGCTTTCTAAATCCACTCCTCTCTCCCTTGAGAAACTCAGTGTGATTCAATTAAGAGAGCAGTTTCTATGTCTGTCTCTCAGGTTCATTGGAAAATTGGAATGTCTCTTCAATTCACAAATAGCAAAATGAAAGAGAGGAATGGTCTGCAAGTTTATAAAACTAACTGAAAAGCCTGAATGGGAGAAATTATCCCAGGTGGAAATACTGGGAGATCCAAAGGCAAAGGGTATCAGTGGTTGGAATGATACCAGGTCTAGAATGAGTTGCAAGGAGGCCTGGCAGCGAAGGAGAATCACATTATGTCCCCCACACCACCCTTTACTTCCAAGTGAGACCTTTTTATACAAATGCATATCCACTTGCTCAATATACATTTGTCAACAATCTAAGAATCACAGCGTTACTTGCCAGCACTGAAGATTTGAAGATAAAGCTTAGCTCCAACTAACGACAGTATATATTATGTTAGAATAATCATACTACAGATAACAATAATAAACTTTGTACAAAATATAAAATATAATTATTTAAAGTGACTGAATAGAGAATAAAAGGAAGCAAAAACTGGAGAATATAAAACCCTTGAAAGAAGCAAAGTCTACTTGGAGAGATAAACCCTTATAAGGTTTTTCCCCCCAAAAGAACTCCCACACTCACAGTGAAGAACAACTCAATTTTAAGAAAAATACAGTCATTATTTGCTTAGATATTGGAAGATGGAGTTTGTGCCACCAGAGCTGCTGAACACTGATAGGAAGAAAACCTGAAAGGAAAGAAATATCTTGAGAGGAGCCCCAAAATCCAAGTATAATCTTTTCTCAAGTCTTGATTGACCCTAGAAGTGTTCGTACTCTGTAATGCTCAATAGGAATAGCAATGGAAGGCTGAATAAATGGAGCAGAGATTTCAACTGCTACCAACCACTGCAGGAAGAAAGTATAGAACTGTAATTTTACCAAATTATTATTGTTGTTGTTATTATCTAGTAAACACCCTGAATTTTATTTCCTAACAAAAAATAAAACTAATTTTAGTTCCAGGTGACTAGTAAATTAAATTCTGGAAAGGAAAAACAAAAACAAAAACACATACACACCACCAAAGAAAGATAATATAATCCAGTCTTTGCAACATTTTATATATCCAATAGACAAATAAAACTACTAGACATGGAAAGAAGCAAACTATGGCACATGCAGGGGAAAAAAGTCAATATAAATGGACCCTAAGATGATCCAGATTTTAGCATGGAACATTTAATTAGTGCCAGATATTATAAATTTAATGTGTTTGGCTGCTGATTTTATTTCCTTAAAGAGTATTGGATTTTGTTTTGGCTTTGAACAAAGTAATTTGCAAATCGCTTTATCATTCGAGATTTTATGCTTTGGTGTGAATGGTCTGAAAAGGCCCTTACTCCTGGACTAATTTAGCCTCACTATTAAGGAATAACAATTCTCTGGAAGCTGGTAAGGATTAAAATGTGCCCCTCTCAAAAAGAAAAAAAAATGTTATATGCGTAGTCTTAATCCCCAATACCTTGGAATTTGACTTTATTTAGAAATAGAGTCGTTGCAGATATGGTTAGTTAAGATGAGGTCAAACTGGAGAGGATTTGTGTACTTTTAAGAAGAGGAGAAAAGATACACAGGGAGATGGCCATGTGACAACAGAGGCAGAGATTGGAGTGATGCATCCACAATCAAGAAACACCACGGATTGTCAGAAAACACCAGAAGCTGGAAGATGTTAAATAAAGATTCTCTCCTAGATGTTCCAGAGAGAGCAAGCCCCTGCTTACTCTCTCTATTAATTTTTGCATTCTATCCAGAACTCAGGAGAAATAAATTTCTGTTGTTCTAAGCTGTATGCTACTTTATTTTTTGCAGCCCTAGGAAACTAAAACTGCCCCATGCATGACAAAGTTTCTTCATTCTGGCCTTTGGAAATGCAAATTCTTCCCCTTCCCTGTTTTGTGTGAGGGGAAGAAGTTGTTTGGCCTTCTGCTTCCTTGGCAGAGTTCCTCTCAAGCCAATGGCTCAAGAGGACTCCTCAGTGGATCTCTAGAACTTCCTTCTTATGACTATTCTGGTTTTCAAATTCTAGCCCCCTTCACATACCTGATGCTCTGGTTTCTGTCTCCTTAATTAAATGAGACTACTGACTATTTTGGTTCCTCTCCCTGTAAACTGCCTCCAGGTAGTAAGCCTGGTGAGTCAGAACGGACTCACCTCATGTTTCCTTTCCCATACTGTTGCCCTTCCTCTTTTCTAACTTCTGAAAAACACTGCTTCATATAATTGGTCCTATGTTTTAGTTGTTTATGGTAAACAGAACATTTTCATATCACTTACTTTTTCATAGGGGGTATGGAAGTCTAATGCATACAATCCCCTAGGGAACATCAGAAATATATCAGACAGACACAATACCAGGCCATAAAGTAAGTATAGGTTAATTCAAAAAATTGAAATCTTATGTAGCACTTTTTTTTTCAGATACAATGTACTAAATCAGCAATCAATAGAGTAAGAGGTTTAGAAAAGCTCCAAATATTTTGAATTTAAGCAAGGCACTCCTAAGTAACAAAGAGTTAATAAAAAAAATAAACAAAGGTTGCAAAACACTTAGCTAAATGATAATGAAAATTCAACATAACAAAATTTTGAGGATATAGATAAAGCAGTGCTTTGTGAGAAAACTATAGCTTTATATGTATATAATTGAAAGGAAGAAAGATTTAACATCAATTATCTGTTTTCAATCTAATTATCTGAGAACAAGAGCAAATTAAAACAAAAGTAAATAGATACGTGAACAAAACATAATAGTAAGTTGTAATAAGATAAGAGCAGAACTCAATGAAACATAAAACACAAATATTAGAGAAAATTACCAAGTCAAAAGTTAGATTTTGGAAAAAAAAAATTTCTGGATGTGCTGATAAAGAACAAAAGACAGAAACAAATTTCCCAATATTGGAAGTATAAAGGGTCACATAACTACAGATATCGCCTACAGTAAAAAGACAATAAAGAATATTTTTAACAATTTTATGGTGATTAATTCATAACTTAGGTGAAACTGATCAAAATGGTTGAAAAGATAACTTATTAAACTGACACAAAATGAAGTAAAAAACATGAATAGCCCTATACTCATTAAAGAAATTGAATTAATTATCAATCTTACCATGATGAATGGCATATTTACATACATGTAAATGTGAGTTGATTTCACAGCTTATTTCCTCCCCATACAAAATTGCAGGCTAATGACTTCTTTTAATTGAACTGTTCCTGTTTCCTTTTTGTTGTCGTTTTAAGTCTGAATTGATATAATCTATTTAAAATTATTTCTTATGTATTATATTACAGTAAATTCCATTAGAGAAAAGTCACACACACAATTTCATTGATGAGAGTCCCCTTCCTACTTCAGGTCTCAGTCAGGGTGCTGTGGGAAAATGTTCTGAAGACTATCAGAAATGCGATATTCAGAGTATGTCTACAAAGTACACCTCTGAGATTCGTGAAAGCTCTTTTATCTAGCTAGGAGAAGCTTTAAAATTTTCTGAGCTTTCAACAGAAACTTCTAACTGTAACACTGATGTGATCTTTAAGGGCACATTTTTCATAGGTAACATTCTATTTGATATTTACGTTGAATCCATTCTAATTTTAGAGTCTTTTGCTGGGAAAGACTGAAGATGGGAAAGTTTTATTTTCAAGCCCATCAACTCCTGGTTCATCCCTATTTCCTCTAAATTATGCTCGACATTTTGTTCATCCTTCTCCTGTCATGTCAGTGATGCACTACCATGCACAGCTAAGATAAGGTTGCTGGTACTTACACCTGATTCTGATTTACTAATTGTTTTTCCAGCACATCACCTAGATCCTGTTTCTTAAAATTCTTATTGCAGAAACCATACTGCCTTTCCATTTCTACTAGTAGTCTCCTTGGGGCCCTCCAGACCTCTATCTACATACACTACACATATACTAACACCAAGTTTTGGGTTGCTGCTACTGCAGTACCCTACTAGGAGGTTCTCATTTCTCCTTCAGTTGTTTGTTTTTGTGTAACTAATTATCCCCTAAAACATGTTGGCTTAATTTTATTTGCTAGTGAATTTGTGGGTCAGGAATTCAGACAGGGCATGGCTTGTCTCAGATCCCTGTGGTACGGATATATATGCAGGAAGAATAATGCCACCAATTACTCCACTGATTAGTGTGCAGACTAGAGGAGCTATATCCTTCCACTACTCTAGTGGGGCTACAACTGGACTCAGATTTTTGGATTTACAATGACAAATGTCCCCTTTTTTGTATCTGCATACAGCAGGTGTTGGTATTAAATTTTGATATTCCTTCCTCCTGATCCCCAGGACCCATCTCAAAACAGCACTACATCTAGTTCCTACCAATCTGGAATTGCTCAAGAGGTGGAATAGTTATTAAATAAACATTGTTGTTGAGAGGAATGTTAAAAAGATTGAGATAGAAAGTGATGTCTATTTCCGATACTACTATGTTCATTTCAGAAGTAAGTTCACATGATTACTGTCCTATCCAGTTGAATTTTTAATAGATACACAATAATCCAAGATTACAAAATATTCCAGAAAAAAACGTGTTTCTTGTACCACCTCCCATAGTACTCTTCAAGTTACAAAAGGATGACTTATATGCCTCTATTTGTATTTTTGTTTTGCTCAAACAATCCAGTGTGGTTTATCCCAGATATCTGACACAATTACAGGTATCCTCAAGATCCAAGTCAGATCCTACTTCTTTCCACAGAAGTTTCTTGACCACCTCTGTAGAACTAATCCTGCCTCTATGGTCTCAGAACACCAGGACTACTAACTTCCTTTTATCACCTCTTTGGGTACATTAATCTCAGTACTTTTACATTTCTTAAGTGTTAAGGATCATGTATATACAAGAATAGATGTGTGAATAATGAACTGCTATGGGTTTTCTGTCAAATGAGCTAAGCTGGCTCTTACAGAAAATAAACTCTTCAGGATTTTAGTGCCAAAATAATATGATATTGTCACGTAATGACTGAGCACCTATTCCACGTCAGGCTTTGCATGTAGTAGTCACATGCTTCCGAATGACTCCTTTAAGGAGACCATGTGGTAATGTTAATATTTATGTTTGAAAAATCACAATATTGAGAATTGCAGGTTAAACTATATACCCATGTTCCATTTAATGCCAAGCCACTTACAGGGAGTAGTAAGACAGAACAGAGAATTCTCTGGTTACAAAGTTCTTGCTATTCTACTTGCCTCTATAATGCACCAGTGGAATATTGATTTTCTTCATTAAAGACAAAGTACAAAAGCAACTAGACAGGTATTAATCGTGTTTGCTGGGCATCTGTAGCAAAGGCCAAAGAGAATGCCATGCACAGGTCTGTAACACACTGATGAGTACCTGAAAAAATATGGGTAAAATCCACACAATAAATGCACGCTTTCCCTATAGATGATTGAGAAGATACAAAAGCTCTCACTGGGAGAATTGATAAGTAAAGAGAGATTTGAGAGGATTGGCTATTAAGGCAGAGGTATAAATTATAATTTCCTCTTCCTGAGATGATTACTAATCACTACCTATGTCAGATCATTTCATGTCACATTTACAGCTCCATTGTGGATATAATTACACAATTCTTATTCTAAATAGTGATTCTGCAAATAATGGTGCTGAAAATAATTAGACAGTGTTATAAATAATATTACATAAATCGAATAATTGTTACATTTTAATGAAACCTAACAATTAGATTCTACTTGGGCAGTGGAAGTTGTACCATGTATTCATTAGTCAGAAGTCATTTGATAGGGATTACTTATTGCTAATAATACAATCATGTCCCTTTGTCTTAGGATTAATGTGCTCTTCAGTATACCTTCTATATCACTGAACACAGAAGACACAGGCATCCTGAATCAGAGGGAGTTTCTACCATTGCTGGGCACTTTCTTTCAGTGATTAAACAGGGAAAAAAACAAATATCCAGCTTCCATGGACCATATATATAGGTACTGAATAAATAAACACTTGATACCACCAGTTTCTCCTCTTCTCTAAAATGGTTTCCTTACAGATGACATTCTCCTTGTCCCCTTCTTCCTTTTAGTGATATCTCCAAGCTCCTTTGTTGATCCTACTTCTACCTCTATCCCCAGAAATAAGGATTTCCCAAATTTTGGTTGTTATTTCTCTGTTCTTTTTTTGCTTTGCTCTCACACACTGAGATCTCATTGGGTTTGGTTTTGTTTTTTTTTCTGTTCTGTCCCTTTATTCAGTTGGATTTTTTTGTTTAAAATGTTTTTATTTGAATATAGTAGGCACAAATGTTACATTTGTTTAGAGATACAGCATAATGATTCAACCTCCTTAGATATATTCTTTACACTATGTTCACTGTAGCTAGACTTTCTCACCATACAATGGGATTACAGTATCACTGACTGTATTCTGTATGTTGTAACTTTCATTCCCATGACTTGTTCATTCCATAACTAGAAGCCTGTATCTTACTCTCCCTTCCCCTATCTTCCCCTGTCCCTCTGCCCCCCTGTCCCTCTGGCCCAATACAGAGTTTGTTCTCTGTATTTATAAATCTGATTTGAGATTTTATCAAATCTTATAGGTTGGACTGCACCCCAAACTATCCCAATTCAAATCCTTCATAATCTGTCTGCTTTAAATTTCCATTTGGATATCCCTCCATAACTTCAAACTCAACTTATGTAAAAAAAGCTTATGCCCCTCTTCCTTTGAGACCTCTTATACATAGCAAAGGTAAATTTTTGTAAAACCATTTCAGTTTATATATGTGTGTATGTCTTTATATATATATGCATATATATATGTTTATATCTATGGGCATATGGACATATAAACACATAAAATGGGTCATGGTACAAAATGTATTTTTCTACTATGAGTTCTGGTCAAACATATTTGAAAGGGAAGGGAGGGGTGGCTGGGTGGCTCAGTTGGTTAAGCATCTGACTCTTGATTTCAGCTTAGGTCATGATCACAGTGTTGTGAGATTGAGCTCCGCCTTGGGCTCTGTTTTGGGCATGGAACCTGCTTGAGATTCTTTCTCTCCTCTCTCTCTCTCTCTCTCCCTCCCTCTCTCTCTCGCGCACACACACACACACACACACACACAATATAGCCACAAAAACAGTGGCTTATAGGAAAAATAAAAATCAGACCAAATCACTAAAAACTTATGCAATATTGTAACCAGGGCAATAAGCCAAGCAATAATATATATACTAATTGAGAACTTAGCCTAGATAAGACATATCAGAGAAGTTTAAAGATTTATGAAAAAAAACTGTCTTAGAATGCTGGCTTGCAGGTACAGAACAAAAGCAAATAGAAGTGGAGCTTTGTGTTGTTGGGGCTGCTGTTAGGATGAATACCGGAAGATGTGGAACCTGCTTTTAGCACAGAGCCATGCAAGGGTAAGGGTTGCACCTCTGTGAGGAGGGGGACTGGATGTGGACATCTATTTTTAAACATTCCTATCTTCTCTAAACCTCTTCAGACCAAAAGCCTTCAGCCCTAAAATAAAGTTCAAACATTTTTGTGCAGCAGGTATGCTTAGAGGTTTTTTTCTTTCTCCCCCCACCCCCACCACTTCCTGGTGAAGTATTAAACTCTGCTGCATTTATTCTGGCTTTCCTTACCTAGGAAAAAATCACAATGAACAAACACTGCTTCCACATTAGAAAAACATTATGACTATCCTGGCCACATGTCCCAGTTTGTTGTGGTTTAAGCCTGCTGCCTTGGCATGATTGCTAATAGCACACCTCCACTCTCAAAAGTTTCTGGGTTTGAACAATAAATTATACGGTCATTCTAATTATTTTGCTATTTGCCAGTCTACTGTAGTAGAACAGATGGGAAAGTATGTATAGTAAGTTATAATAAATGCAATGATAAATGGTAAGCATGCATTGACACAAATGACAGGGAAGGCACACTTTATGTTTTAGTGTTAGCCTCCATGAAGAAGTAACATTGAAGCTGAAGTGTAAGCAGGAACCAGCAGAGAAGGTGTGGCCAGCAGACCAAGAGGCAGAGGAAACAGTTTATGCTAAGGCCCTGTACTGAGAAATGGTTTTACAGATTTGAGGAAATGAAAAGCAGCTCAGAGTGGAGAGGAGACAGGAATGAAGGCTTGAACTTGGGCGGTCTCAGCACAGACTGTGGTAAGTTTGGAAATCCAAGTGGTAGGACATCCATAGATGAACTAAAGAGTCATGAGGGAGAAAAATCAAGGGATGATTTTAAGTCTCTAGAAGAAACCCAGGAGATGAGGACTCAATTTGTACTGATTTCTCTAAATTCTTAGGTACTTCAGTGAGATCACTTTTCTTTGGGACCTGGTTGTCTTATCCATTGAAAAATCATGGGCCTGATGCTATCTAAACACCCTGCCTCCTTGACAGTCTATAATTCTAAACTGCATTCCTGTGGCTTCATATGCATATGGGGCTATACCCTTTCACATACAGGTGTCCTTTTCAATGATTCAATACAACATCTCTTTCAACAGATAAATTTACCCTTCTGCACATTTTCTCTGTGTATTTCTTCTAGGTTTCTCTCTACGGTAATGTGTTTCTTCTCCATCTCCTTTAATTCTGATTCTGCTCCATTTTTCCCTTTCAGACTTGGCAGAGCTCTCTATAGTTGGGAATGAAGATTGGCATAGATATATCAAAATCAATTGTTTTTTTACTACTCTTGCTAAATACACACACACACACACACACACACACACACACAGAAAAGCAAGCATTAGTAAGCAAATGGGAACCCTGACATAAGATCACCTCCCACTAAATTCTAGTTGGTGAATCTCCCTGGAGTAATTTGATTAAACACATTCGATTTACTTTGCAGAGACAAGCACAGCTCCTACTGGCATTCAGACTCTGAGGGAGCTTCCAACATTTAACAAAACATGTTCATTTATTTAGCAGAGCTTTATTTTCTCCAAAATATCATGTTTCTGTTACTATAGTGGATTCTTTCCAGGTACCTAGAGAATTTACAAAATAAGACCAAAGTGAATGTATGTGCATATGTGGGCACATACACATAAACAAGTATATTATACCACAGTTACTTTCAAGGCAAAATATTAAAATACATTTATCAACCATGCACACAGTGGTGCCATTGGGCTGACCAGCAAATATAGACACCTTAAGTTTCCAATCTTCTAAATTTTCCCAGAGGAGATGTCCAAAGTGTAAAGGTAGAGTGAGAGCATTGTGAGCAGACTCATTCAAAGTGTGATTTGATGGCAACTTGCACTGTAAAAAAATGCAAATTCCTGAGTCCTATGCCAGAATCACCATGTTAAAATTGTATGTGTGTGTGTGTGTGTGTGTGTGCACATGTGTATCTAGTAGAGCTTCTTAGGCTTTTACATGTATAGAACTTATCTGGGGATCTTGCAAAAATGCCAGTTCTAATCCAGGAGGTCTGGGGTGGGCCATGAGATGATACTTTTCTCAAAGCTCTCAGGTGATGGCCATGGACTGGTCCACAGACCACACTTGGAGGAACAAAGCACAAAAGTGTGTACAAGTCAGGGAAGTGGGGGGGGGGCATAAAATTGTGGAGTAGGAGACCTAAATTTTGTCTGGTCCCAGGAATTCAGCTAGATAGTTATCAAACCATTCTGAACACCTACAAACTCAACAGGAGATCAAAGAAATAAATAGCAGCAATTCTATGAACAGAAAAGTGGCCACTTTTGGGAAGGTAGGACATGCAGAGAAGTGAATCTGAGGTAATATTTGGGAAGATAGACCACGGGGTAGGGGGCCTCTATCAGCCAGCTACTGGCAAGTGAGAGAGCAGCAGGGCACAAAACCAGAACTTTTAGAAGACTGCTCCACTGAAGGACATTGCTCCAGTGGCTACGTGGGGGGTGGAACACTTGCTGGGACAGTGTGGTCTCAGGACCATCAGGGTCATAGAAAGACTGGGAGTGTCTGAGTGTGGCAGAGCTCCCAAGAATTGAAGTGGGGAAGCCAGTGGCAAAGATGGAGCCAAGGAAGGGGCTCTCAACTCAGGGTTACCATAAACTGTGAACTGAGACACAGTCGGGCCACTGCTCTTCAAGCAGGGACCCAATAAGCAGCAGATCAGGGAGACTCACCTTCCTCCCCTGGGAAAAGTGGCACAGGAGCACAGCTCAGGCATCTGCTGGGTTTGGAGACTCCAAATGGGGCCATGTGCCAGAGATAGAAACACTCAGCCATAGACTGGGTGAGCACGGGATGCAGCCGGGGACCAGGGAGGGAGGAGGGATTAACTACTTTTCTCTGAAGGTGAACTGAGGAGTGGGGTCCTGAGTTCTCGGCTCCTCTGGGGCCAGAGATTGGAAAGCCACCATTTTTGTTCTTGTCCTCCAAAGCTGTATGGGAAGCTTTTAGGGAACAAAAGCTACCAAGAGTAACCCAAGCTGATTGCTTAGCCTGGCCCCTGGCAAGTGCAGTGCAGTTCTGCCTCAGGCAAAGATATTTGAGAATAACTGCAACCTGCCTCTCCCCCAGAAAGATCAGAAAGAATATCCAGCCAAGACCATGTTTACTGATCAATGAGAACTGCAAAACTCCAGCACTAGGAGAACACAGCACATAGAATTCATGGCATTTTCCCCCCATGATTCTTTAGCCTTTCAAAGTTAATTTTTTAAATTTTCTTTTTCTTTTTTTCTTTTATGAATTTTTCTTCTTTCTTACTTTAACCAATATCCTATCAATTCCTTTTATAAAATCTTTTTAATTTTCATTTTTGTAGTCATATTCTATCCCTTTATTTTTTGTATGTATATGTTTTTTATATGTATATACGTTATTCTTTCTTTAAAATTTTGTGATACAGTTTCTTCTAACAGACCAAAATATACCCTAAATCTAGTGTATGGCTTTGTTCTAGTCTCCCACTCGATCACATTCTCTCCTTTTTATATATTTATTTATTTACTTTCTTTTCTCAACCAAATTCTTATCGATTCCTTTTTAAAAATATTTTTAAATTTTCATCCTTACAGTCATAATCCATCCCTTCATCATATTTACCCTTGTGTGTGTGTGTGTGTGTGTGTGTGTGTGTTTTCCTTTCTTTAAATTTTGGGAGACAGTTTCTTCTAACAGACCAAAATACACCCAAAATATAGTGTGTGGCTTTGTTCTGGTCAGCAACATGATCATATTCTTTTTTCTTTTTCCATTTCTTTTCCCCCAGTTTCAGGTCACCTCTGATTTGCTTAGTGAATTTTTTTGGGGGGGTCACTGTTACACTTTTAGCATTTTGTTCTCTCATTCATCTATTCTTCTCTGGACAAAATGACAAAAAAGAAAAACTCACCTTAAAAAAAAAAGAAGAGGTAGTACTGACTGCCAGGGACCTAATCAATTTGACATTGGTAAGATGTCAGAACTGGAGTTCTGAATGATGATTATAAAGATAATTACCTGGATTTAAAAAAAGCACAGAAGATACTAGAGAATCCCTTTCTGGAGAAATAAAGGAACTAAAATCTAACCAAGTCAAAATTTAAAAGGCTATTAATGAAAGGTAATAAAAAATGGAAGCTCTAACTGCTAAGATAAATGAGGCAGAAGAGAGAATTAGTGATATAGAAGACCAAATGATAGAGAATAAAGAAGCTGAGCAAAAGAGAAACAAACAACTACTAGACCACAAGGGGAGAATTCGAGAGATGAGTCATACCATAAGATGAAACAATATTAGCATAATTGGGATCCCAGAAGAAGAAGAAAGGGAGGGGGGCAGAAGGTATATTGGAGAAAATTATAGTAGAGAATTTCCCTAATTTGGCAAAGGGAACAAGCATCAAAATCCAGGAGGCACAGAGAACCCTCCTCAAAATCAATAAAAATAGGTCCACACCCCATCATCTAATAGCAAAACTTACACTTACTAGTGACAAAGAGAAAATCCTGAAAACAGCTCGGGACAAGAGGTCAGTAGCATACAATGGTAGAAATATTAGATTGGCAGCAGACCTATCCATAGAGACCTGGCAGGCCAGAAAGAACTTGGCATGATGTCGACAGACTACTAAATGAGAAAAATATGCAGCCAAGAACACTATCCAGCTAGGCTGTCATTCAAAATAGAAGGAGAGGCAAAAAGCTTCCGGGACAAACAAAAACTAAAAGAATTTGCAAACACCAAACCAGCCCTACAGGAAATATTGAAAGGGGCCCTCTAAGCAAAGAGAGAGCCTAAAAGTAACATAGACCAGAAAAGAACAGAGACAATATACAGTAATAATCACCTTACAGACAATACAATGGCACTAAATTCATGTCTTTCAGTAGTTACCCTCAATGTAAATGGACTAAATGCTCCAATCAAAAGACACAGGGTATCAGAATGGATAAAAAAACAAGACCCATCAATATGCTGTCTACAAGAAACTCATTTTAGACCCAAAGACACCTCCAGATTTAAAGTGAGAGGTTGGAAAACAATGTACCATGCTAATGGACATCAAAAGAAAGCTGGGGTGACAATCATAATAACAGATAAATTAGATCTTAAGCCAAAGACTATAATAAGTGATGAGGAAGGACCCTATAACATACATAAAGGGTATGTCCAACAAGAATATCTAATAATTTTAAATATCTATGCCCCTAACATGGGAGCAGCCAATTATATAAAACAATTAATAACAAAATCAAAGACACACATTGACAATAATACAATAATAATAGGGGACTGCAACACCCCCCCCCCCCTTACTGAAATGGACAGATTATCTAAGAAAGGATCAACAAGGAAATAAAGCAGAGCAGCGCAGCAGAAGCGTGCTGAGCCCATCAACAAGGAAATAAAGGCTTTAAATGACACACTGGACAAGATGGACACCACAGATTATATTTAGAAAATTCCATCCCAAAACAACAGAATACACATTCTTCTCTAGTGCACATGGAACATTCCCCAGAAGAGATTACATCCTGGGGCACAAATCAGGTCTCAACTGGTACCAAAAGACGGGATCATTCCCTGCACATTATGAGGCCACAATGCTCTGCCTATCAAAATACCATCAACTTTTTTCAAAGAAATGGACAAATAATCCTGAAATGTATATGCAACCAGAAAAGACCCCAAGCAGTTAGAGGAATGCTGAAAAAGAAAACCAAAGATGGTGGCATCACAATTCCGGGCTTCCAGCTCTATTACAAAGCTGTAATCATCAAGACAGAATGGTACTGGCACAAAAACAGACACATAGATCAATGGAATAGAATAGAGAGCCCAGATATGGACTTTTAACTCTATGGTCAACTAATCTTTGACAAAGCAGGAAAGAATATCCATTGGAAAAAAGACAGTCTCTTCAACAAATGGTGTTGGGGAATTTGGACAGCCACATGCAGAAGAATGAAACTGGACCATTCCCTTACCCCATGCACAAAACTAGACTCAAAATGGATGCAAGACCTCAATGTGAGACAGGAATCCATCAAAATTCTTGAGGAGAACACAGGCAGCAAACTCTTTGACCTCAGCCACAGCAACTTCTTCCTAGAAACATCACCAAAGGCAAAGGAAGCAAGGGCAAAAATGAGCTTTTGGGACTTTTGTGCAGCAAAGGAAAACAGTCAACAAAACCAAAAGACAACTGACAGAATGGGCGAAGATATTTGCAAATGACATATCAGATAAAGGGCTAGTATCCAAAATCTATAAATAACTTATCAAACTCAACATCCAAAGAACAAATAATCCAATCAAGAAATGGGCAGAAGACATGAACAGACATTTCTGCAAAGAAGACACCCAAATGGCCAAGAGACACATGAAAAAGTGCTCAACATCACTCAGCATCTGGGAAATACAAATCAAAACCACAATGAGATACCACCTCACATCAGTCAGAATGGCTAAAATTAACAAGTCAGGAAATGAGAGGTGTTGGCAAGGATGTGGAGAAAGGGGAACCCTCCCACACTATTGGTGGGAATGCAAGCTGATGCAGCCACTCTGGAAAAAAGCATGGGGGTTCCTCACAAAGTTGAAAATAGAGCTACCCTATGACCCAGTAACTGAACTACTGGGTATTTACCCTAAAAATAAAAATGTAGTGATCCAAAGGGGCACATGCACCCCAATGTTTATAGCAAAAAATGTTCACAATAGCCAAAATATGGAAAAGCCTAGATGTCCATCAACAGATGAACGGATAAAGAAGAGGTATATACCTCTTCTTTATGTATGTATATATATAATGGAATATTATGTAGCCATCAAAGAAACAAAATCTTGCCATTTGCAATGATGTGAATGGAACTAGAGGGTATTGTGCTAAGTGAGATAAATCAATCAGAGAAAGACAATTATCATGTGATCTCCCTGATATGAGGAATTTGAGAAATAAGACAGAAGATCATAGGGGAAGGGAGGGAAAAATGAAACAAGATGAAACCAGAGAGGGAAATAAACCATAAGAGACTCTTAATCTCAGGAAACAAACTGAGGGTTGCTGGAGTGGAGGGGTTGGGGGAGGGATGGGGTGGCTGGGTGATGGATACTGGTGAGGGTATGTGCTAGGGTGAGTTCTGTGAATTGTGTAAGACTGATGAATTACAAACCTGTACCCCTGAAACAAATAATACATTATATGTTAATTTTTTTAAAAGTATGTACATGGTTATATGGTGTAGTATCGATGTGCTGCCATTGGAAGATTTTTCCTGCCAGTTCCATTTCAAAGGTAATTGGTTCACTGCTGAAGGCCTGAGAAACAATACATATTGGAGAATGTTTCCACTAATAGGGCTCATTAGAAAGGCTTCAGAAAACAATATGATCATTTTACAATTTGAAAATGCCTATTAAATCTACCTTCTTAATACATCAAACATAGAGTGGCTCAGCAAGTCATTATCAACCTGTGGGCTATTTGATGCCCAATTTATTTCCTGAGCAATCTTCATTGAGCACTGTCTGTATAAACTTTCTTCTTATGACAACAAAGTAGAACAAGCTGTCAATATGTCTTTCTAGATACTGATCAAGGAAAATGCACCCTCTCAACACTGATGCTCAGCTTCCCAGCATTTATTACCCCTCAACAAAATAAATCCACTCTTTAAACAGACAGCCTCCTATGTCAGCATGGCTAGGGATGGTAAGATGTGCCTGTAATTTTCACATTTATTCTTAATCTAAGTCATACGCAGCTCTGTTGCTGTCTTGTTTAACTTCTGAAATTGCTAGCTCCGACCCTTGCACCATTTTTAAGGGAAATTGTTTCATCTGAATGGGCTCACCAAATCTTACAGATGTTGATATTTTGTATCACACTCACTGCAGTTGTCAAGAAATATAAATAGGAATAGTATTTATCCATTGCTAACTACATATACAGCATTTGCAACCTTATCTGGTGTAATATTCATAGTTACATCACGTCTTTAATTTTGTCCATTCTCATATATAAAGAAAGTAGGCCAAGAGACTGCAATGAAACTAGTAATGGAAATAGAATTCAACCTAGCTACTTCATTTCTATACCTACATTTTTCCTTCAAAAACTGGCTTCTTAGACGCTAGGATTAAGTGAGGTGAGATGATATTGACCACATGTAAGGGTTTTCCAAGAAACATTTATGTAGGACAAATTTGAGCAAAATGGTCTCAAAGATTCTTTCAAATTCCAGTGTTCTAATATGTCATGAATACATGAATAAAATATATTATATATTATGAATTTCCAGTACTGTATTTCACTGAATCGTGCACACATTTAAGTAAATTGACAAAATCTTAACCAGATAAGTAATTTAAGTTGGAAGAACAGACATATCTCATCCTATAATATAAAAAAATTTAAGCTCAGGAAAAATGAGACCTCATCATTTGGTAGCAATTTATATGAAGAAGAAAAAACAAACAAAAAAAATCTGTGCATAGTTGGTCACAAATTCAAAATTATCCAGTAACTAAGTAAATTGAGAGCACCTTAGATCATCTAATGAAGAAGCAGTTTATCTTGCATCTCAAAAAGCATAGTGTTGCTTAATTTTGAAGCTGGTTATTACTATAAAATGGGCTTAACTAAAGTAAACTCTCTAATTACCTTTCAACCATAGGCATCTCTGAAATTAAAATGATGTGTTCAGTTCTTGAACAATAGCAAAGTACATTTTTTTATTAATTTTTTTAATTTATTTATTTGTCAGAGAGAGAGGGAGAGAGAGTGAGCACAGGCAGACAGAGTGGCAGGCAGAGGCAGAGGGAGAAGCAGGCTCCCTGCTGAGCAAGGAGCCCGATATGGGACTCGATCCCAGGACGCTGGGATCATGACCTGAGCCGAAGGCAGCCGCTTAACCAACTGAGCCACCCAGGCGTCCCAAAGTACATTTTTTAAAATCCAGATCAGTTGATTATGTCTGAAATAGTGTAAGACAAAGACTGCAAGCTCAGTGTTGATGGAAAAGGCAGGTAAGATAAATGAATACAACTAGCTCCATGGAGACTGGAATAAAGGGAATTATGTTCTACTTATGTAGAGGAAAGTTGACTGGCACACCAAGTACTCTGTGTATTAAAAGCAATCAGTCAAAGTCAATTTGTGAAAATACCAATGAACAGAATGTCCACTTCTCTGAAGAAATGTCTTGTATTAGACAATCAATTTACTGAAGAACCATTTAACAAATTACAAATTCATCAGAAATTTGTTTCTAATAACCAACTTCTAAGGATTAGAGCTGCATATTATGCTTTCAAATTAGTCTGTGAAATATTTTTCTATAATTTTGGGGAAGTGGTTTTCTTTTGATTTTTAACTTTAAATACCATGCATTGTCAAAAATGTCAAAGCTTTTATAAATGGCAAGTCGGGTATGTTTCTCTTTTCTAACTCATTTTTATTTATTTATTTATTTTTTAAAAGATTTTATTCATTTATTTGACAGACAGAGATCACAAGTAGGCAGTGAGGCAGCCCAGGACCCTGAGATCATGACCTGAGAGGAAGGCTGAGACTTAACCCACTGAGCCACCCAGGTGCCCCTTCTAACTCATTTTTAATCTAATCCACTACATTTCTGCTTTTCTTATTCATGGGTTTGTTTTCTTGTGTGGGACAAAAAAAGAAGAGTGCCCAGGGAATTGGGGCTGGAAGTCTGTCTGTCAAACAATGAGAATAAAAGGATTCTCACAAGGTTGTTGCAAGAAACAAATTAGGCAAGTTATACTAAAAGTTGAGTACTGGGGAACCTGGGTGGCTCAGTTGGTTGGGCATCTTGACTCTTGGTTTCAGCTCAGGTCATGATCTCAGAGTTCTGGGGTAGAACCCCACACTGAACCCCTCACTGAGGCCTGCATAGGACTCCATGCTTGGGGAGAGGAGGAGTCTGCTTGAAATCCTCTCTCTCCTCACTTTGCCCCTCCCCCTGCTCATGCACCTACTTTCTAAAATAAATAAATCTTAAAAAAATAAAGTTCTGAATACTTAGTGAGAGGGCAATAAATTTATGTTAGGACTTGATTTATTCATTTACCAATGGAAATAATACTAGGTAAGGCATTCTTAGTTAATATTTAAAAAGCAAGGAAAAGTTTCTTTAATACTAACTTTGAATTAATTTTCCATCTTTCATATTCCTACCCTGCACAGGGATGGTCAAGTTTGATAATGCTAAGAAACCAGGATTATGAATATAATGAAAAAATTTAAGTATTTAAAACAGGAAACATAAATAGCAACAGCATTCTAGAAATTTTAAAAAACCAAACGAGTAAATATGAAAAAATCTAATTTTTAAGCAGATATCCTAATAGGTGGACAGGTTTTGAAGGATATACAGAAGTAAGGAGAAAAGAAATGAAAACGAGCATTGAGGAAAGGTAAAATACAATAAAATAGAAGACTGAAAAGTGAAGAGACCAAAAATTAGTTTCAGATGGATTATACATTGAAATGTTTAAAATCCTCTCTAAAACTCTTAGAACAAGATATGCTTAAGATACTGCTAAAGGTAAGATTTTCTAAAGCATCCATTAAAAGCACAAATATAAAGGAATGGATTGATAAGTTTAACTCCATAAACTGCTTTTCTTAAGAACAAAGGGAAGCATTTACTAAGCTCCCAAAAGCAAGCAATCTTGGAGAAGATACTTGTAACCCATATCACAGATAAACAGTTGATGACTGTCACATTTGAAGAACTCAAACAAATAATTTTAAAAAACCTAATTATTCAATAGAAAATTGAGGAAACAGGGGCACCTGGGTGGCTCAGTGGGTTAAGCCTCTGCCTTCAGCTCAGGTCATGATCTCAGGGTCCTGGGATTAAGCCCCTCATCAGACTCTCTGCTCGACGGGGAGTCTGCTTCTCCCTCTCTCTCTGCCTGCCTCTCTGCCTACTTGTGATCTCTGCCTGTCAGATAAATAAATAAAATCTTTTTAAAAAATGGGTGAATAAATAAAATCTTGAAAAAAAAGAAAAAGAAAAATGAGGAAACAGTGAATGAACAACAGTCATATAAAGAATCCTGTTTGGACAATAAATGTACAAAGAATATTAATCTCACTAGTAATCAGGGAAATGCAATTTTAAAAAGGTAACATTTCTCTCTCATTATATTAGCAATAATTGAAGGAAACTGACAACACCAAGGTTGGATAAAAATGAGGGAATAGTAATCATATAGGTTATGTACATCTTCACAAATTTAGAGATTATTATGACAATATCTAGTTTCAATCTTTGTTGTCTGCCACAAAAACTCTTCCAAAAGTCTATATGCAGACATACACAAAGATACAGTTTGCAACAATATTTATCATAGCAAATTAAAAAAATAACATCCAGGTAAGAGGAAAATCCAAATTGTGTCATATATATACAATGGAATACTATGTAACAACACAGTAAAGGAACTCAGTCTACATGTACCAGCCTGAAAGACTTACACAGTACTGAATTTTAAAAAGAACATTTTCATGATATACACACCATGCCATCAATTTTGAACAATGTTCAAAAATTAATAAAACAGTAGTATGTATTGGTCTTTGAGAGGCTATAATGGAATAATACCTAACAGCTAGACAAGAAAAAAAAAATTCTAACTTCAGTGTAATAGTGACCCAGAGAGAGACAATAGGGACTTAAACTATTTTTCTCTATACATAAAATATTTTATTCCATCCCAAAATCATGAAAAATTTATATGAAACTGTTAATATTTTAATATTAGGACAGGTTCATGAGCATTTTCCTATATGTGTCCTGATGGTTTTCTGTATTTGAAATATTTGCTATATAACCAAACAGGGAAGAGGGAAAATGAGAGGGAAAAAAAAAAAAAAAAAGGGAAGGGGTGATAGTATCAAAGAAAACAACTAGTCAAGAGAAGAATTACAACTAGGAAATAACAAATATAAGTGAAATAAAAGAATACAGAAAGGAGAAGAGAAAAAAAAAACTGAAAAATTTCCAAATAAAATTAGCTACAAATGGAACAAAAACTCACACCCTGTCCCCTGGATGCTCCCATTTCTTCTCTTTTCTCACATCTGTTTTCCATTTGCCCCAGATCTTCCTTCTCAGGACTTAAAATATAAGAAACATACTTAAAGTCAAGCTATTTTGTAACCTTTTATACACAAACATGTTCATGTGCCATTCGCTGAAACAAAACCCTCTGCAAAAGTGCTACACAAAGCAATTGCTATAGATAAGAACAGAAATTGATCATGTTTAGACACTTGTATAGCAGTCTGACAGAGTAAATTTATGTTCCTTGAATGTAACAATAGGAAGTGTAGGCTTGTATTTTATGATCATATATTAATTTCACTGTACTATCATTTCTTTGTTTTTTATATTTTACTGAAGTATCAGCCTGCAAAAGATTAGAAATTAAAATAATAATAAAATAATATGGGCATCTGGGTGGCTCAGTGGGTTAAGCCTCTGTTTTCAACTCAGGTCATGATCCCAGAGTCCTGGGATCAAGCCCCGCATCAGGCTCTCTGCTCAGCAGGGAGTCGGCTTCGCTCTCTCTCTCTCTCTCTGCCTGCCTCTCTGCCTACTTGTGAGCTCTCTCTCTGTCAAATAAACAAAATCTTAAAAAATAATAATAAAGAGTTTTTCAACAGAGATTGGGAAGCACTTCTTTGGGGGATCAGAAAAAGAGAAGGAATTGTTCCCTTTGTGGGATGTGTGTACATGTGTGCCCACTCATGCATCTTTGAGTTTATGGAGGGGCTGCTGCTTCTCAGTGCTCTCCAGAGTACTTCTCTTTGTTCTCAGATGTAGGTTAGTCAAGGACAAAACTGAAGCAACCCAATGAACAATAACAAAAAAGACCTTTACTTTTCCATTATTTCAAATAGAAATTAGCATATCATTTTAAAACTACGTTTATTAAGGATTAAGAGAGAACAAAGCCATCCTCAAAGAGAAATAAATAACTAAGGAAACGGGAAGCCATCCGACGTCTGCATTAGACAAAAATCTAGCCCATCTGAAAGGGTAGTGGTGGCAGGTTGTGGGATTTCTCTCCCACACTGTATCCTGTTCCTGTGACTGGCACAAAAAAGCTCTTAATTCAGATCATGAGGTGATGCCAATCTGGTTCTGGCTTTAGCACCTGCTTCTTGAGAGAGGCTGACCAGACAGCACAAGACAGCAAGTGGTTAACAAGGCAAGCTTCAGCCCCAGATAGAATTTGATTTTATTACTGTCTTTGGCTACTTTAGACATTATTATGGAAGAGTTTTATATGTGTTTCTGTTTCTTAATCAATAAAATGGAAAATGAAGATAATGAACACCTGCATCCTAAGACTGCTATGAAGAGGTCCCTGGGTGGCTTGGTTGGTTAAGTGTCTGCCTTCAGCTCAGTTCATGATTCCAGGGTCCTGGGATCCCGGATTGTGCCTGGCATCCAGCCCCGCATGGCTTCTCTCTCTCCCTCTGCCCCTCCCCCACTCGTTCTTTTTTTTCTCTCTCTCTCAAATAAATAAATAAAATCTTTTTTAAAAAGGACAACTATGAAGAAAGAAGAAGCTCATGTGAAAAGGGCCCTTCTTTAGTGACAGAATTAGAGTAGTCAATTATTAGTTCTATTACTATTACTATTAATATTAATTAATTAATTACTATTACTATTACTATTACTATTAATTATTATTTATTAATTATATAACATTAGTAATATTAATATATTAGTTCTAATACTATTAATATTGCTATTAGTAATAGGAGCTATGTGCATATCCATGTCTCAGGGTCATTGTCAGAACAAGAATAATCTAACACTACATTCACATGAAACTAAATAAACTAAAATTTTGGCAATTGAAGGTTTGGTGATACATTCAATAAAGGCAGCAATTAAGCCCATGTGGAAGAGCCATGTTCTAGAATGTAACCAACTGTTCTTATTGAACAGTGAATAGACATTGTAAGCAGCTTGAGAAGTCAGAACAGGAATCAATGGGTGAAATTTATAGGGTGAAAGATTTTGAGTCCAAAAAAAATGGCATTCTTAAATACGAGAACTCCAAAACAAAACAAAGGATTGATATGCAAGGGAGTATTTGTATGTACTCCATTGTGTGTGTGTGTGTATACATATATATATATTCAGTGTGCACACACGTGTGCGTGCACACACACATACACACACACCACCTACAAACATTTATCCAATGAGAAAAATAGAGAACATTTATGTCAGGCTATATGGAATGGTTTTCACATAGTATATTGTCTCATTTCGCTTTTCAAAAGCATGTAGTACTAGCGATGTGTCATAACCCTCATACATATAAGGATACTACATCTCAGAACTTTTAAATAACTTGCGGTGCTTGGGTGGCTCAGTCAGTTAAGTGTCTGTCTTCAGCTCAGGTCATGATCTCAGGCTCCTGGAATCAAGCCCTAAGTCCCGCGGGGGTTCCTTGCTCAGCGGACAGTCTGCTTCTCCCTCTCCTCCTTGCTCATGCTTTCTCTTGCTATCTCTGTCACTCTCTCTCAAATAAATAAATAAAATCATTTAAAAATTTAAAAAAAAAAAGAACTTTTAAGTAACAACTACAGTTTCTGAGCTTGAATAGAGAAAAAGCCAGGCCTTGACTAAGAAAATCCCAAGTTACTTGTTGCTATCTTTGCTTTGACAATGGGCCTTCTTTTATTATTTTTAGTTGTTTTTATCATTTGAGGATGCTTTTGTTCTCCTCCTCCCCCACGGGAATGCGATAACGGCTGGAGACATTTTTGGTTGTCATAATGTGAGGTGGAGGGGGGCTGCTAGTGCACCTTGTCGGCAGGGACCAGGAATGCTGCTGAAGTCCTACATTATACAGGGAAGCATTCAGCAACACGCAGTTATCTGATGCAAAATGTCAGGAGTGCTGAGGTTGAAAAATCCTGCTAATTTGTGAATCTTCTTCCTTCAAATCTTTAACACTGGCTTCTACTACTAGGCTTAGGTGTACGTCATTGTCAAATTTAAGAATATACCCACTGTGTTTATATCTACATGGTCCCTAACTTTCTTTCTTCTCTTAATGTTCCATTTAGGTCCTCCTTTTTAATGTCCCTTTTAAATTTTGCCTTCCTGCAACAACCAGTCAAAACTAGTGTTCAGGCTGTTAAAACACTGACCAACTTTCTTGTCATTAAAATAATTTAGTTGCCAATCTGAGGAATTTATTTTATTTTATATGTTAACATTTTCTACTCAGAAGGTAAACTTGGATTCTAATTCCTTTGGGGAACTGGTGGGGTTTTTTGTTTTTGTTTGTTTGTTTGTTTGTTTTGAGAAAGAAAAAGAGTACTCAGGTCAGGAGGTAGGGGAGAGGCAGAAGGAAAGGGAAAGAGAGAATTCCAAGCAGACTCCTCTCTCAGTGCAGAGCCTGACAGTGGGGCTTGGTCCTGGGACCTCATATCATGACCTGAGCCAAAATCTAGAGTCGGGCTCTTAACTGATGGAATCATCCAGGCACCCCTTTGGGAGAATTATTTGCTCCCATCTGCCTAGTTGCTCTGAGAAAGCAAGTCCCCATGTGAATACACATGACACAAGTCACTGGAAAACTCTAGGCATCTGTTTTTATGCAGCGTCTTCTTTTGGAAACTGCCCACCACTGTGGTTAGGTCATTTTGAGAGCAGGAGTGGGAAGGTATCCCCACATTTTCATTCCTTTAGGTTTCATCAGTGCAAGACATTTCCCCCATGGATTTCCATCTTGTCCACTGAAGCTCCAAGTTGCATGGGACTATTAAAGCAAAATGAGGGTAACTGGAAGGCATCACCAGAGCTTCCTTGTTGGCAGAAACTTGCCTTTAAGACAAGGCTGTAAGCTGGCTGAATGTTGAAGATATAGTAGGCACAGTCTGACTTTGGGCCTGTATCATTGGTTATATTATCATAAATAAAGCATTACAAATTGGGGAAATGACATTATTACCTTCAGTTGACACTTCTTTCAACAACTAGAAATAAGACATTCCTCATTTTTTAATTTTTTTTTTTATTTTTTTATTAATATATAATGTATAAACCCCCCACGTTGCCTGTCAACTTCCTCATATTAGGAAGATCATATGACAATTGTCTTTCTCTGATTGACTTATTTCGCTAAGCATAATACCCTCTAGTTCCATCCACATCAACGCTAAAGGCAAGATTTCATTTCTTTTGATGGCTGCATAGTATTCCGTTGTATATATATACCACCTCTTCTTTATCCATTCATCTGTTGATGGTTATCTAGGTTCTTCCATAGTTTGGCTATTGTAGACATTGCTGCTATAAACATTCGGGTGCACATGCCCCTTCGGATCACTACATTTGTATCTTCATGGTAAATACCCAGTAGTGCAATTGCTGGGTTGTAGGGTAGCTCTATTTTCAATTTTTTTAGGAACCTCCATGCTGTTTTCCAGAGTGGTTGCACAAGCTTGCATTCCCACCAACAGTGTAAGAGGGTTCCCCTTTCTCCGCATCCTCACCAGCATCTGCCATTTCTTGACTTGTTAAGTTTAGCCATTCTGACTAGTGTGAGGTGGTATTTCATTGTGGTTTTGATTTGTATTTCCCTGATGTCGAGTGATATGGAGCACTTTTTCATGTGTCTGCCGACCATCTGGATGTCTTCTTTGCAGAAATGTCTGTCCATGTCCTCTGCCCATTTCTTGACTGGATTATTTGTCCTTTGGGTGTTGAATTTGATAAGTTCTTTATAGATTTTTGATACTAGCCCTTTATCTGATATGTCATTTGCAAATATCTTCTCCCATTCTGTCAGTTGTCTTTTGGTTTTGTTAACTGTTTCCTTTGCTGTGCAAAAACTTTTGATTTTGATGAAGTCCCAATAGTTCATTTTTGCCCTTGCTTCCCTTGCCTTTGGTGATGTTCCTAGAAAGAAGTTACTGCAGTTGATGTAGAAGAAGTTGCTGCCTGTGTTCTCCTAAAGGATTTTGATGGATTCCTTTCTCACATTGAGGTCCTTCATCCATTTTGACTCTATTTTTGTGTGTGGTATAAGGAAATGGTTCAGTTTCATTTTTCTGCATGTGGCTGTCCAATTTTCCCAACACCATTTGTTGAAGAGACTGTCTTTTTTTCTATTGGACATTCTTTCCTCCTTTGTCAAAGATTAGTTGACCATAGACTTGAGGGTCTATTTCTAGGCTCTCTATTCTGTTCCATTAATCTATGTGTCTGTTTTTGTGCCAGTACCATACTGTCTTGATGGTGACAGCTTTTTAATAGAGTTTGGAGTCTGGAATTGTGATGCCACCAACTTTGGCTTTCTTTTTCAATATTCCTCTGGCTATTTGAGGTCTTTTCTTGTTGCATATAAACTTTAGGATTATTTGTTCCATTTCTTTGAAAAAAATGGGTGGGATTTTGATAGGGATTGCATTACATGTGTAGATTGCTTTAGGTAGCATAGACATTTTCACAATATTTGTTCTTCCAACCCATGAGCATGGAACATTTCTCCATTTCGTTGTGTCTTCCTCAATTTCTTTCATGAGTACTTTATAGTTTTCTGAGTACAGGTTTTTTGCCTTTTGGTAGGTTTATTCCTAGGTATCTTATGGTTTGGGATGCAATTGTAAATGGGACTGACTCCTTAATTTCTATTTCTTCTGTCTTCTTGTTGGTGTAAAGAAGTGCAACTGATTTCTGTGCATTGATTTTATATCCTGACACTTTACTGAATTCCTGTACAAGTTCTAGCAGTTTTGGAGTGGAGTCTTTTGGGTTTTCCACATTAGTATCATATCATCTGTGAACAGTGATAGTTTGACTACTCCTTTGCCGATTTGGATGCCTTTAATTTCTTTTTGTTGTCAGATAGCTGAAGCTAGGACTTCTAGTACTATGTTGAATAGCAGTGGTGATAATGGACATCCCTGCTGTGTTCCTGACCTTAGCGGAAAAGCTTTCAGTTTTTCTCCATTGAGAATGATATTCGTGGTGGGTTTTTCATAGATGGCTTTGATGATATTGAGGTATGTACCCTCTATCCCAACACTTTGAAGAGTTTTGATCAGGAAAGGATGCTGTATTTTGTCAAATGCTTTTTCATCATTTATTGAGAGTATCATATGGTTCTTATTCTTTCTTTTATTAATAATGTATTGTATCACATTGATTGATTGGCAGATGTTGAACCAACCTTGCATCCCTGAATAAATCCCACTTGGTCGTGGTGAATAATCCTTTTAATATACTGTTGGATCCTATTGGCTAGTATGACATTCCTCATTTTTGAGGAAAATAGAACCATTTAAAAATCTTGACTTTTTTATAACCCAATAGAAATGCAAAGGTGGGGTTCAAGAAACTTGAAAAAAATAAGAGCTACTTTTAAAGAACTTCACATAGTCTTTTACATGTGTAGAGTCTCTGACTATAACAAATGTTAAATAGATATTTGTTAAATAAATCTACCCATCAATCAATGAACTACAAAACTCTAACAAATTACAACTAGTCACAATAATACCTATCCATGTCTCAGCAAAGATCCATCTTTTAAAATGTTAAGAACTAAAATGAGACATTAATAATGATCATAAATAATGTGTACCTTACTAGCTTATCTTGTGCCAGGCACAGTATTAAATACTCTATATGAAGAATCATGTTTAATTTATACAAATGTCCTATGAAGGCTGCAATAATAATAAATTCATTTTACAGATGAGGAAGCATGTTTGCTCAAAAATGTCAAATACATTGTGAGCTCATTCACAACCAGAATATGAACCCAGGTCTACCTGAATATAAAGCTCATCTTCCAAATCACTATGTAACTGTCTAAATGGCTAAGCTGTACTATCTCAGTTTGAATTTGCACTTACTGAATAAACGAGTATAGAGGTACCTGTCAGAATTCATCTTCCAGAAGTCATTTCAGTGAAGTACCAACTCAGAAAGTCTAGATTGGCCCTAGAGGGGCCTAGAACATGCACAACAGCAAGGAGTATTAAATCTGAGGCATCCTATCTCCCACCTGTTTCAGTGTCTTCCTATTCTCTTTCACTCATATATTCAGGAAGCCCATGGTTATGTTCCTGGGAATTTTGAAACTGTTTTTGTATTTTACCTATGACTGGGCTGGGTTATTCCTGGGACTCTCAGGATATTCTTCCTTGTGGGCCTTATTCCTTATCTTGGAGCATCATCACTTTGTAGAGACTGAACTGAATCCCACCTAACAGGTCAAAGGAGAGGCATCAGCTTGGACCTCACATGCATGAAGAGTTTTGAGAGTTTTGATACTGTCTGTAAAATTGGAGATATACTTGCAAGACTGAAACACTTATTGGAAAAAAAAGTATAATATGCTCATCACACACCATTAAGCATATGTTCCATTACCCCACCATTATACTAGTCATAATTTTTATGAATTATATAATTATATAACTATAATGTGAATTGTGTAGTCACCATCACATATTATATTTTATGTTAAAATTTTTTATATGTTAAATGTAGTTCCTTTAAATTATATCAGCTTTGATAACAATTTTTGGCATTTACTGTTTTTTAATATTATCTGTCTCCATAATAGGAAGTGGTATGAGCTTCTTCTGAATTGTGAAGACACTTGTGTGTGTTTCTTTGAGTTACACTAGCACATAATGCCCAGGACAAATTCTGAGAGCAAAACACACTGATATGGAGAAACAAGGGGAAGAGGAAAATGAGTGACAGTTCTTACTTCCATTCCTAAATTAGAAGTTCATTAAAAGTAGGAACTCTAACTTTCATATAATCATTCCACAGAATGGAAGTTTCTTAGTTTTTTCCTTTCTTTTTTCATTTGTTGGCTGCAAAAGATGATAGCAAGATTTTTTTTTTAATCTCATGAACTTCTTACAGGACAAATTTTATTTTATTTCAGTTGGAATTATTGTAATGTGATAATTGTACATTATTCTACAAAAAAATTGTCACTATTCTAATTCTAACCCCACTGCCCATAGCAACAGAAATAGTATGTTGGAGAAACAAGTGTAAGTGGCCATGGTAAAACTTTTGAAGTCAGTTCTAAGATCACAACACTTCATCATTCTGGGAACCATTAGTGGAAAGATGGACATCTTGTTTATACAATCTGTGGCTATGGAGAAAATCACTGCGTTTAGCATCTGGGATACTATCTGATGCAATAATAACACAAGAATATTTCCTGGATTTCCAGAGAGGGAGACAAATCATGAGAGACCTTACATTCCAGGAACCAGACTGAGGGTTACAGAAGGGAAGGAGATGGGGGGATGGGGTAACCAGGTGATTGGCCTTAAGGAGGGCACATGTGTAGAGTCTGGGTGTTCCACGCAACTAATGAATTGTTGAACACTACATCAAAATCAAATGATGTATTATATGCTGGCTAGCTGAACATGATAATAAAAAATAATTTTAAAAAGAATGTCTCTCGGGGCGCCTGGGTGGCTCAGTGGTTTAACCCTCTGCCTTCGGCTCGGGTCATGATCCCAGGGTCCTGGGATCGAGCCCCGCATCATGCTCTCTGCTCAGCAGGGAGCCTGCTTACCCCTCACTCTCTGTGCCTGCCTCTCTGGCTGCTTGTGATCTCTGTCTGTCAAATAAATAAAATTTAAAAAAAATTTTTAAAAAAAAGAATATCTCAGATTTCAAGGGAAGGTTATATTTCATGCAACATCTTCTGTTGAAGAAAACAGGGAAGAGCTACATTCCTATAGGAAAGATTTTCATATCAATGTTTAAAGTGAAGGAAAGTTGTGGTGCTTACAACCCTGAGAATCTGGAATACTCCCTCTTAAAAGTCCACTTTCCAGGCATAACTAAAATACTTCATAATAAGGCTGTGACCTTCATAACATTGGTCATTAAATTGTTGATCGGGAATATCTTTTGGAGGGCTATAGGTGAAATGGGAAAGAGTCATTAATAAGGTTCACTCAAAAAGGGTCATATCCGTGTTTTTATTTAAGGCTATCCATTTTATTGAGAAGTGGAAACATCTTTCCTTCACTGCAATGCAGTAAGGGGATCTGAATGCAAGATGTCAGAACACTCAGGTTATTCATCCTGAATAATGAAGCAGGCCAACTGCATGTTTCAGAGCATCATGCACTCAGTTCAATATTTAGTGATAAAGAATGAGGTCAAGTGAACTTTAGACACAAACAGTATAGACATTTAAAAAAAAAGTATTTGCAAAGCTTGAAAAATCCTGGTACAATAAAAACAAATTTCTGCACAATACAAACGAAAAATGTCTATAGAGCCCTCAGATGAATTTCAACTGAACCAGAACAATATTGGTAGACAAATATAGAACAGATAAGATCAGGCACTATTGCATTGTCTTGTTTTGTTTTTTAAGGTTTTATTCATTTATTTGAGAAAGAGAGAGTGAGTGAGAGTGAGAGAGCATGAGTGGTGGGTGCAGGGAATGTAGGGGGAGAGGGAGAAGCAGGCTCCCTGCTGAACAGGGGGCCCAATGTGGGGCTCCATCCCAAGACCCTGAGATCATGACCTGAGCAGAAGGCAGACGCTTAACCCACTGAGTGACCCAGGTGCCCTTATCTTATTGTTTTTAATGTCTCCTTTTACTCATTTATTAGTGAGAAAGGAACAATTGTTTTTATGAAAAATTCATAATATATCTTTGTAAAGTTGTTGAATATAATTATGCTGAAATTGATTACAATAAATTAGACTGGGTTCTCGTTCTGTAGTATACATTCTAAAATGTTTCTTAATATCCTGGATCAGGAGTTAGCAAACTCCTTCTTTTAAACATTAGGTAGTCCTTTTCAACAAATGGTCCTGGAGAAATTAGAATCCGTAGACATTTAAAAAAAGAAAAAAAGAACTTTGATAAAATTCTTACCTTATAGCAATATTAACCTGAAATGGATCAAAGACTTAAAGGTAAAATGTAAAAACATAAAACTTAAGAAAAATCATTTTAAGAAAAATCTTTGGGACCATTACAAAGAGTTCTTAAACTTGACATCAAAACTGTGATTCAAAGAGGAAATACTGATAAGACAGACTTCATCAAAATTATAAACTTTAGCTCCATGAAACACCCTGTTAAGAGGAATGAAAGACAAGTTATACATGGGGAGAAACTATTTTCAAACAACATATCCCACAATGCATTTAGTACTTGGAATATATAAAGAACTGTCAAAAGCCAACACTAAAAAAAAATACAATCAAATTAGAAAATATGCAAAGGACTTGAACGACCATTTTGCCAAAAAGAATATAAAGACTGCAAAACAGCACATGAAAAAACATTAAAAATATTTAACCGTTACAGAACTTGTTGTCACCCACCAGAATGGCTAAGATAAAAAAAAATAGGGAGAATATCAAATGCTATCAAGGATGCAGAGAAATGGGATCATTCACACATTGCTTACAGGACTGCAAAAATGGTTCAGAAACTCTGGAAGACTATTTGGCAGTTTCTTAAAAACACTCAACATTCAACTACTATATGACCCAGAAATTGCACTCCTGGGCATTTATCACAGGTAAATGAAAACTTCACCTATGATGAATCTTACAAAACAACAACAACAACAACAACAACAACAACAACAAAGAAAACTATACACAAGTGTCCAAAGCAGCTTTATGTGTAATAACCAAAAGCTGGAAACTACCCAGATGTACTTCAGTGAGTCAGTGGTTAAACAAAGTATAGTGTATGCATAAATGGGATATTACTCAACAATAAAATTGAATGTGATTTTGATAGAGCAAATTGGATGAATCTCCAGGGAGTTATACTAGGTGAAAAAAGCTAGTCCCCAAAGGTAACATATGTATGATTCCCCATACATACAATATACTTTTTTTTTTTTAAGATTTTATTTATTTATTTATTTGACAGAGATCACAAGTAGGCAGAGAGGCAGGCAGAGAGAGAGAGAGGAGGAAGCAGGCTCCCGGCTGAGCAGAGAGCCCGATGCGGGGCTCTATCCCAGGACCCTGGGATCATGACCTGAACAGAAGGCAGAGGCTCCAACCCACTGAGCCACCCAGGCACCCCGCATACATACAGTATTCTTAAAATGATGAAATTATAGAAATAAAGAAGAGATTCATGGTTTCCAGGATTGAGGGAGAGGGTCTGGACTAGTCAAAAAGCAGATGTGGCTATAAAAGGACAACATAAGGGATCCCTATAGTGATGGAACTGCTCTTTATATTGGCTTTATAATGCCAATATCCTGGCTGTGATACTGAAAGATGCTACTTGTGGAGGAAATGGGTACACACTGCCTGAGTACCTCCATATTGTTCTCTACAACTGCTTGTGAATTTGAAATTACCTCAGATTAAAGAGTTTGGTTTAAAGAAAAAGGCTGTGAATATTTTTGGCTTTGCACACCACAAGGTCTCTGTTGCAACCACTCATCTCTATTGATGTAGTATGAGAGCAGCCATAGCCAACAAGGAAACCAATGAACAGAGATGTATTAAGAAAAAAAAAAAAAGTTTGTTCACCTAAACAGGTGGCAGGATGGATTTGGCCCATGATCAATACTTTGCAGACCTCTGCCCTCCATGAAACATCCCCTAGAAAAATGGTAATATGTAACCCTTAAGAAACATCCCACACTTGGTCCAATCCTCAGGCTTTGTTACAGTTAATGAGACAGTTTAGAAACCAAATCGTACTTTTAAAATAATAAATGCTTAACTTACTTAACTCGAATCTTCAATACTATAATAGAAAGACAAATTCTTGGTATCTCTCCCTTTTACTTGATATTCACACTGCAGGTGCTTTTCACTGCTCTATTGTCTAATTCTTGAACAGTCCCTTCTCTCTTACCTGCCCTCATGTTTTCAACTCCTCTGGTTTTCAACTCTTTTGCCGATTTTTAATGATTTCTCCTTCTCCATACTCTTAATAAATAGACTGAAAACTTATTTTTTTAAGTCCTGTCCTTTCTCTATTACCTACCTGGTCTTATTTTCCACTCATAATCCTCAATTTTCCATAAACCACAAAGAATAAATCTGTCCGGAAAGAACCATCTGTAGAGAATGGGTGAAGATAAGAAAATGCACTAGCAAAGTAAGAAGTCTTATTAATGATTGAGAAAGAGGTTAAAATGGCATAAATCCATACACTGAACATTTTTGTCATGTTCCCTATGATCATACCTGGGAGAGCTGGGACATAACCATCTATTTAAAGGTACCTTGGGACGCCTGGGTGGCTCAGTGGGTTAAAGCCTCTGCCTTCGACTCAGGTCATGGTCCCGGGGTCCTGGGATCGAGCCCCACATCAGGCTCTCTGCTTAGCGGGGAGCCTGCTTCCTCCTCTCTCTCTGCCTACCTCTCTGCCTATTTGTGCTCTCTGTCAAATAAGTAAATAAAATCTTTAAAAAAAAAGGGTACCTTAAGTAGAGGTAAACAGGTCAGAGACTATTATTTTAAAAGTTCTTTGCAATACAATGCCATACACTAGATACCTCGGGACAAATTCTTCTAAAGCACTTGGGCTGAGAAAATAACTAATTCCATGCTCAGTTTTTTTAGAAGAAGATTACAGGTTTTTGTTTTGTTTTTGTATAAATTTTTCCTTCTGTGAATCCAACAAATCTAGCCATGAAGGGCATTTCATGTTTATTATGAATGATAACCTCCTAAATTCCTTCTTACATATTACAAGTCCAACTCTCACCCTGGACCATTTGGCAGAGCACATTTTCATTCATCTTGGAACAGAATGCCCTAAACCTATGAAAGAGAAATAAGGCAATCAAATAATGCCTGTCAGAAAGCAAAATATGCACAGCATATTTCTTCTCATTACTGCATATTATGAGGGTTAGTGGCAGAGATGAATATCTCTAGTCAGAGCCACTTGTATAGGAATTTACATTTAAAAGTAATTGCTATAGATCATAATTGGTTAATTAGGTGTTCTCAACTCCTTAGGCCCTTTTCAGACTTTAACCACATGATGCACGCCAGGCTTTCAGAGGGCCAATTTGTGTAAAAAGAAATGTAATTTGTCCCTTATAAAGAATCAGGGTAGAAAATGTTATCCCTACTTCAGATCCTCCCAGACCTCCCAGTTATTGTCTTCCATGTTGGGAGTCACTGTCTACCATGATGAGAGTTTTTGACATGGAAATATAAGCTATGGAGTTGACCCCAAATCTGTATAACTTACTTCAACTATTCTAAAAATTGTTTTTTTAAGCTGGTTTTATTATTTTAACAATCTTAATAATCACAATTCTCTATGCCGTATTAGTGGTGAGTTCATTACATCCCTCGTGGGTTTTCTCTCTTCTTAAGTTACATAATCTCCAATAGGTTTTATATGGCAGTGGGAGGGTTGTCCATTGTGCCTCTATATCCCATCAGGGGAAAGAAAGCATCTCTTCAGTCCTCTATTGCTTTGCTTTTTGCTGCCACAAAATTTCTCCCTCACCTATGGACTCTGCTTAGCCTCAGACAAGAGGAGGATCCACTAGTGAGGTAATACTTCAGTGATGTGAAACTGAATCATCGATTCCCCAAGGAAAGGCAATCTCACTTCCTCAATGCCAAACTCAGACCAAGGTGTCCTGCAACGGGTCTCTTGGAGTCCCAACTCAAATTGCTGTGTTCCAGTTCCCATTCACATCACAGGTCAGAGAAGCACATAGAATAAGAACAGGGCTGATATTTGTATTCTGTACTTTATTGGTGCAGAAACCCTAACTCTCTTTCCTCTCCAGACATTCATTTGTAAAAGTCAATCACATTTTTTCTAAACAGTTAAAACCCAATAGGGCTGATCATACCCATTTTCCTGGACAATAAGTCCACTTTTCTGAGAAAGGATGTCTTGAATAATTCCTAGGTGATCTATTATAAGATAAATTTCACCAAGTGACCCCATGGTAATTTTTCTGGTACTGCTTTTGCTTAGAAAAGAAAGAGAGAGAAAAATAAATCTATAAATTTAGTCTCTACCAGGGCAAGTTGCTTAAATGCCCATGACATTATGTCCAAGAAAAAAAATTCCCCTACAGCAAAAATACGTCCCATTTGTGCCTTACTTGGTACTTTATTAAATCAGACCACTTACATATTTATTTATATGCTACTTAATTTCACACATTTGAAAATCTGATTCAATTCATTATTTTTTATTTTTGCATCACTGCCTCTCATTGGAAGTTAATAAAGGGTTCCCCCAATAGAACACTTATTTGTCTTATAGTTGCCAACATGCCTGCCTTCCTCAGGGAATTCTAGGCAGAGTCCATGTCATTTTGTCATGACTCTTTTGTGCATAGTGGTTGGCATATTGCCAGGCACATTTCCGTCATTGTTAGCAAAATGTCTCCATTTATGAACAGATAGGAGGAAAGAATGGAGAGAGGAAATGAGGGAGAGGCAGAGGAATGGCAAGAAGATGGCAGGAAGGGAAGAAGAAAGGAAGGAAGGAAAAGTGGAACAAAAGAAAAGAAGAAGAAATGGAGGGAGAGAGGAAGGAAAAAAGTCATAATGATTTATGCCTTTGGATGAAATCATTATTATCCATAGGCATCTTCTGATCAAAACTAAAATTCTGAGAAGTAATAGTGATTATGTCAGTAGTTACAAAAACTTTGGGGGAAAATGATTTATCTGATTTCTTAGTAGCAACAACAGTAATTGTGGTTCTCATTAAGAGACTGGAGCATTAAAAAAAAAGAGAGAGAGAGACTGGAGCATTGTGGAAGGAAGGGATGACCAGCAGGCTTCAATCCATGGGCTTTTGTACAACAAAAGCCAGTACAAGATTCCAAGAGTAGAGATGAATGTGCAAGAGGGAGGAGGAGAGATAAAAGGTCACAAAAGACAGATCAAAAAGATAAGTCAGGAGGTACCTGGGTGGCTCAGTCAGTTAAGCATCTGACTATTGATTCAAGCTCAGGTCATGATCTCAGTGTCATAAGATCAAGCCCCACGTCAGGCTCTGAACTCCGTGGAATCTGTTTCTCTCCCTCTGCCCCTCCCACTTTCTCTCTCTAATAAATAAATCAATCTTAAAAAAAAAAAAAGCCCAAAAGACAAGTCAAGGTTCTCTAGGGAATAGAACCAATAGGATATATACAGAAATATATGTAAGAGATTTATGATAGCCATTGGCTCATGTGGATATAGAGGCCAAGAAGTCTCACAATCTGCCATCTTCAAGCTGGCAGTAGTGTGACGTAGTCTGAGGCTGGCAGAATGAGAACCAGAGGGTTGCTGATACAAGTCCTGGAGTCTGAAGGCTCAAGAACTAGGAGCTTCAATGTCCAAGATCAGGAGGAGAGGGAAGTCTCAAGAGGGAAGAGAAGAAATTCATCCCTCCTTTCTTGCCATGTTCAGGCTAAGGGACTGGATGAGGCCCGCATACAAGGCTGTATCTCTTTACTCAGTCTGAGTCTGAACCAAATGTCTTTCAGAATACTTTTCAAAGACACACCCAGAAATAATGTTTTACCAGCGGAGTATCCCTTAGCCCAGCCAAGCTGACATATAAAATCAACTGTCACACTCTTTCTCCTATCTGCCCGCTTATGACTGTTGGGCTTTGAAGCAGGCTGTTTATCACAGTGCTCATCACACAATGCACCTTGTCCACTTTCGTTAGGCAGAAAGAAGTGATGGAACACAGGAATGATTTAGGAGGAAGATCAGACTTGGAATCAAAGTGCTGGATTTAGGACTGTCTCCTCCACATCCTGGCTGCCTGCTAACTTATCTGAATGCATAAAACACACATAATCATAACAGACCTCCTGGAGCTGTTGTGAGCATTGCATGATATAATACACTCAAAACCTCCTAATAGATGATGAAGCACTAGGCAGACCCAAAGAGGTGTTTTTGTTGCCCAGAGATAATTAAGAATAAAACCATTTTCGAGAGACAATTGCAAGTTTTCACACCTTGATTTCATATGTATAATTTGGAAAATTATAGTGTGTGGTTAGTTCAGAAACAGAGGAGCTAACTACTTGTCTTTGACTTTCAAGGATTTTGGATGAAATCTGAAACCAGAGGGACACAAAGAACTAGCTTGGGGAAAATGCAGAAATAATACCTCTCTGCTGATAAGAGCAAATACATTTTACCTATGAAATCCCCCACTGTGAGAAAGAGCATCACATTCTGTTTGCACAGGTAATTCACTGATTAGGAACCAGAAACTATTGTATATCCCAGTTTCTGAAGGAAAAAAAAAAAGACAGTACCCTTTGGAGCCACCACTATTTGTCTTTCCCTTAAAAGAACAGACAGTTGATTTGTCAAGTGAAGTAGGAAACAGGCCACCTTTCTTTAATTCCCCCAATAATCCTATTAAAGTCTAAACAAAAAAAATTATCTGTTGAGGCTTTGCAAATTAAAAGATCAGTTCCACACAGGCTTTCCAAAAATGAAACTTCTTGCAGAGCTAGCTACTCCTTCATGCTCACTGAAGCCACTTGTTGTTAAACATGTCCACTGAGTCTCCTTAACAAGTGTGGGGTAACAGACAACATCAGCATTCAGTGTAACTCAGCAGTTCCAAGCACAGACTTCACCAACCTCAGGTCAAGCTTTGATTTTTACTACGCAACTGTAAGAAAGTTCTTTTAGCTTGTAAGCCTGTTTTCTCACCTGTAAAATAATTGTAGTAATAATATCTACTTCAAGGCGATGTAAGATGAGTCAGGTAGAAGATCTGCCACATTGCCGGGCACAGAGTAGAACCTCTGCAAGCCTTAGCTATCAAAATAAACAAACCAAGCTCTAAGCGTCTAAGTGTATGCTCCTATGTCAGCCTGCTGTACTACCACAGTTCAGGAGGCAAATTTTATATTCAGCTCCATAATATGTCTCTGCTTGTTTGATTCTAAAGAAAATTTTTTTTTCTCAATCTTCAAGCAAAATTAACGTTCCTGAAATACATGTTTTGATGGTCCCAGGGACAAATCTATGTGCTCAGTCCTGAAAGTTGAGACAGGAAAATAGACATTTTGACAAAAATCAATTTTCTCCTGATAATGAAATGATATCGTTTTGGAAATTAACTCACTTAGTGTTTCGAATCACATAACATGCCTGGAAAAGGAAATGCTTTCCATTATTTGAAGGAATTTGGGGATCAAACAGTTGGATTTAAACAGATTCTGCCACTGACAAGATAAGAGATGCTGAGCAAGTTTCTTGACTTCTCTGTCTTGTGTCCCTCACAAAGGGATGATGAAGTTGTATGGTGACATGAGGTAACGACTCTAGAGGGTCCCGCACAACGCCTAGAATTTAACGATGTATGCTATAACCAAGAGTTTCTTTTTCTTTCCCATACCAGTGCACAGCCCAGCACCCCCAGAGATTTAGTCAGGGTAAGCTCTGGAGAGGTAGATCTGCACAAATTGAAGATCAATGTTTCTGTTTTATACAAATGTCTACGTCCAGAAATAATAGTGTATTTTTAGTGGTATTGTGTTTATTTGGTTAACTCCTTTTAATCATCTCAGAAGACTGTGAGGCAGATACCAGTATGAGTCCTTTGACAGAGCTACTGAAGCTGAGGCTCAGAAAGGCTAATAATTCACCCACCAGCGAACCGGTGCAGCCACTGTGGAAAAAATTAAAAATACAATTGCCGTAGGATCCAGTAATTCCCCTACTGGGCATTTACCCAAAGAAATGAAAACACTAATTCAAAAAGATATACACACCCCTACATTTATTGTGGCATTATTTACAAGAGCCAAATTATGGAAGCAGCGCAGGTGTCCATCAACAGACAAATGGATGAAGAAGATGTGGTCTATGTATACACAATGGAATATTACTCAGCCACAAAAAAAGGAATGAAATCTTGCCGTTTATAACAACATGGTTACATCTAGAGAATATACTGCTTAGTGAAATAAGTCAGACAAAGACAAATACCATATAATTTCACTCATATGTGGAATTTAAAGAAGAAATAAAAGAAATAAACAAAGAAACAAAAGAGACAAACCGACCCCCGCCCAAAAATATTCTTTTTTTTTTTTTCCCCAAAGAAAGGTTCTTAACTGTAGAGAACAAACTGACAGTGACCAGAGGGGAGGTGGGTAGGAGGATGGATGAGACCGGTGAAGGAGACTAAGAGTACCCTTACTGGGATAAGTACAGAGTAACATATAGAATTGTTGAAGCACTATATTGTACACCTGAAACTAATATAACACTGTATGTGAACTGTATTAGAAATAAAATAAAAAAAATAATAATTCACCCACTGTGCCCCCAAAAATAAGTGAAAAAGTTAGAATGCAGACTTAAATCTCTCTGCCTCTGACTTCTGCCTGAGTTTTATGTGAATTCTTATGTTACTACTAAGTTTGAACTGGACTCTAAGCAGTATTCCTCAAAGTAGAGCCCTTTCAATCACCTACCTCAAAAATAACTGCCACCTGTTAAGAATTCAGATTCATGGTCTACCTCCAGAAGCAAATTGAAGCAGAATCTATGGGTTTTGAGGTCTGCAATTATACTACACTGTCCAGATGATTCTTCTGTTACGTATCAAAGCCTTTCTTACAGGTTATTGCACATGCCTATCCCTAACCTCTGTCCCATGGAGTCTAGTACAAGACCAGCCAATTGAATTCTAGTTAAGTGACAAGTCCATAGAATTTTTTTTTAAAAGATAGATGATAGATAGACAGACAGACAGACTGACATAAGAAACCATGCAGCCTTAAAACTCTTTTGGTGTTATAAGCAGAATAGCAGATCAGACTTTTCATCTATACTTATCTCCATGTTCCTGCCCATTGGAGGACTTGACTGAAGGTGGGATCCCAGAATACACACAAAAATACATCATCTATTGAAAATATTGGGGCATAACTCTATTCTCCTTTATACTAAATTAGGACACTATTTTTCAAATACAAGAGAAAACGTCCCTGTTCAAAAAGGGATGGCAGATCTAGGCTTCCTTCCCTCCCTTCCTCTTTCCTTCCTTCCTTCCTTCCCAAACCTTTTCTCTAAAAGTATATTGTCAGTAAGTAGTTTACATTTAGTAAAGTTAAAGCTTTCAAATGTGGAACAGATATATCACGCAGATTCCGAAGTATTGCTGTGAACTGGCAAAAGGCGGTTTGGGGTTTCAGGTGCTGGAAATGTACTGAGGCATATATTTTAGAGTCTGTGCTACCAAAAGGACATCTCGAGAAAACAAATAGATCTATTTATCTCAAAGCCTGCCTGGTCCAGCCAGCAAGATGTGATTTGCTGAATGACAGGGCTTATTTCTATGAACTAACAAAAGACAGGAAGGAGTCATTAGGGAGTTGAAGATCGCCGAGTTTCCATTCCAGACCTCAAAACTACATACAACAAATGCTGAAAGGGAAAGACGCAAAGATCAAGAATCATTGACTGGTACCTTTGTGAAGGCATTCTCAGAACTCAGGGAAAAATAGAAAGGCTTCCTTCTCTACCCCGCAGAGGCTGCCCGACTCAGTGAGTTGAAAGGCAAGGTGGAGAACAAGTAGCTTTAGAGGACTGATTCTGTTCATTGCATGATCCTCCTTAAAGACCCATGGACCCTGCAGCTTGCTAATAGAAATTACCAAGCTCGCATCCTTCTGTCTCCTTGGTTTGGAGGTGAGTGTGAGTTACTGCTAAAGACAGGCAAAATACACTACAAACAAAGGATGAAAAATATTTTCAGAAACAAAATGGACTGCAGTGGGTATTGGCAGAATATCACTCTCAGTTTATGAAGTGGGTATCAGCTGACCTAGGCCCATCAGTGGCAGTCATTCCCTTTGCAAATAGTAACTTGCTCCGATCCTTAAACAATCAGCACATGGCATTCACTTGGTCAGAAAGCTAGGTATTTTTTTTAATCTGTGTATTTATCATCTATTTTTCTAAACATAAAAATATAAACATATAATGAAAATTATCAAGCATCAAAAACCACTGAAAGAATTTTATAAAAAACGTGTAGAGCTACCACCTACATTCTACCATTAATATCTTATTATATTTACTTCACCATTTATTCATTCTTCTATCTGGATAGATAGAAGAATGAATAAATTCCTCAATTCCTCTTACTTTTGAAGCATTACAAAGTACACTTCAGAGGTCAACAGACTTTGACATAAGCAGTACATATATATAATTGAATTAAGTGTTTGGTTATAGTTTTCTTCTTTTGTATAAAATTTATATGCAATAAAATGCACATATCTTAAACATAAATTTGTAGCATTTTGACAAATGCACATATCTCTGTAACACAAAACCCTATCAAGATACTGAATATGACAAGCACCCAAAAAAGACTTTTCATATCTTTTTCCAGTCAAAATCCACCTACCTTACTCCAGAGGCAACCATTGTCATAATCACTTTCTACCAGAGACTAGTTTTCATAATCTTGATTTTTATATAAATGTAATCATACAGCAGATACTCCTGTGTAAGGCTTCCTCCAGTTAATATTATTTCACAGGTTTCTCCATATTGTTGCATGTGATAGAAATTTGTTTTTTTTATTTCTGAGTAGTATTTCATTGTTTACCCGTTCACCTATTGCTTGATACCTGGGCTGTTTCAGTTTTTTTGAATAAAGCTATCAACATTCTTTAACAAGAGGAACACAGGTGCGTAGGAAAGTCTGCCCCAACTGCCCCAAAAGTCTATCATTAGGATTGCTAGAATATAATGATAAAAAGCAGACCAATTTTATTACATTATATTGTTGTTTTTCCATTCTCACTTACTATCTGTACCTGGGTGAACTATCCTTACTGTGACGTCCTGCCTATCTTAAAACACTGCTGACTGAAATCATATCTGCTTGGTTCATCTGTATTAGTTCATTTTGTGGCATAGTGTCTGGCATACCTACAGCTCAGTAAATATTTATTGACTGGCTAAATGAATGATCTGATACTGACAATGATAGAGAAAAGAAGTAGAGTTCAAGTGACCTTATTTTTTTTTAAGATTTTTATTTATTTATTTGACAGACAGAGATCACAAGTAGGCAGAGAGGCAGGTAGAGAGAGAGGAGGAAGGAGGCTCCCTGCTGAGCAGAGAGCCCAATGCGGGGCTCGATCCCAGCACCCTGAGATCATGACCTGAGCTGAAGGCAGAGGCTTAACCCACTGAGCCACCCAGGCACCCCACCTTTCTTATTTTTTTTTAAGATTTTATTTATTTATTTGAGAGAGAGGCAGTGAGAGAGCATGAGCGAGGAGAAGGTCAGAGGGAGAAGCAGACTCCCCGTGGAGCTGGGAGCCCGATGCAGGACTCGATCTCGGGTCTCCGGGATCATGACCTGAGCCGAAGGCAGTCGTCCAACCAACTGAGCCACCCAGGCTCCCCCACCTTTCTTATTTTTAAAGCCTCCTTTATAACCTGTTATACTTCAGTGTAAGATAAGATTGTCTAAGTAGCAATAAATACTTTACTTTTATGAAAATATTTCTCAAAAATTGTCTTGGAGGTTTTGATTTTAGTCTATTAGACAAACTATGTCTTATGTCATGATATTTCACATTAGCTTGTGAGATTTAACATACAGCCACAGTTCGCTGAAATTTAAAATACATTCACATCAAATGAGGCTTCTCTCACCATTAAACTCCAGTTCTAGAAAATAGCAAGCATTTATGTTCCTGAGGGCTTCAGAGGAGTTTGCACCTGTATAAATAAATGGTTTAAATTTGAGAAATTTATTTTGTAATATTGTGTTTGCCTATTTTCAGAACTGTTTTTACCAGTGAGAAAGTCAATTTGAAATGTCACCACATCTATGAACAAACCAAAAATTGTGTTCTTGAAATTATACTGAATCTTAAATGTGTATAAACAACCGGCAATTTATTTGTAATTAGTATTCTGCTATATTTGGAATCTTCATTTATCACATTATTCTGGCCTCCCACTTGTGGTTTTTCAACAAATAAATTATTTTATGGTCCTGTTTTATTGAGGGAAATGACTAGCAAATGCCCATGAAACACAGAACTATTTTCTTGGAATGAACACAAAATTACTTCTGAAGATTCAAAGACAAAATTTAGCATTTAATTTTTGTAATATGAAGGGCACAATTACAGGCTCTGCAATTAAACAATCTGTCCTTTGGTCCTAATCTCACCATTTCCTGTGTGAACTTGGGGAATTTACTAAACTTCTCTGTACTTCAGTTTCCCTTTAAAATGGAGGTAATACACACAAACTTACCAGATGGCTGTGAAGATCGAATGTGTTTTTGCACATACCATGCTTAGCCTGTGAGGACAACTGAGAGCTGGGCACAGGGAATGTGAGGGTGCTCTCTCTCTTACTATTGTTGCATCTTTGGCCTCATTTTCCCCTTGAGGGCAGAGACTTATTCTCCACATCTTCCACATCTTCAAAGGGCTCACAATCAGCAGGTACTTAATAAACACCTACTGATGCATAACCTATTAATTCACACTCAACAATATGTTACCTACCCCTTGCATATGCTAGATCCTCTGTCTCTTTCAGAATCCACATCCCATAATCTCTCTTCAGAGTTCACGAACGAAGTCTTAATTATTACAAACGTTTTACAGACAAGGCCACTGAAACTCTGAAAGACATGGTGCAGTCTAATGACTCTCTGGGTCTCAAATGCTGTCTCTAACTTCACACCCTATTCTTTTGCCATTAAGCTGTAGCTAACTAAAAAAAAAAAAATATGTGTTTGGCAATAAACAGGGCCAAGCTCCTTTGACTACTCAACTATGACAAATGCAACAAAGAATTTTAGTGCATCTAATAAATATTTCATACAAAAATTTTGATAGAAATTCCACCTAAGCTTTCACTTAAGAATTGAAAATGTAAAGTTATTTAGAATACAGCAGTTTGTCATTTTCAGTAAGCTAAGAAAACTGACTTCCCCTGAAGTAAAATATGTGAAAATTGCCTGAATGTTTGAAATTTAAGATCTTACTTATTATCCATCTAGGCACCTGCATTTCACCAGCTTTGATCTCACAGGCAAGATAAATTCTTCAAAATACACTGATATATCTCCAATGGACAGAAAATCCCCAAATTTACTGAACTGGTTTTGTTATGCCATTCGATTTTTGTATCTCCACTTTGTCCTCTTACAGATCGTATGTAGCTGGAGGACTAGACAAGTGTTGTACCAAGATTCATTGTCATACATGCTTCACTGAGTCAAACTCAATGGTCAAAGGTGGAAGGTGAAAATAAATATGCAATCCCCAGGAGGGAAAGAGAAGCAATGAGGCAAAGAATTCCTGAGTCATAAATTTTGCCCTGTCTGACAGGCAGGGAGAATGTAAGCTAATGAGGTGTAAAAGGTACAAATCCATTTCTGGATTACTATTTGTCTTCAGAATCATGGCTCAGAGGTGCCCCAAACAAGCAGGCACAATCTGGCTGGACATTCACAGCTCTAAACATCTTCCCTGGCACCTTCCTCATTGAATGGGTGAATCTCCCTTAAGTAAAATATAATTTGTATGTAGGGTAGAAGGAGCTTTGAGTCAGGAGTTATGGTCCACAATTTTTATTTTTTCAGGAACTAAGAATTTAATACAGAGGAGAGAAAAAATAAACATTTTAAATATTATCTGCATTTGAGTTTATGACTTAGAAACCACCTCATGGGGCACCTGGGTGGCTCAGTGGGTTAAAGCCTCTGCCTTTGGCTCAGGTCATGATCTTAGGGTCCTGGGATCAAGTCCTGGATCGGGTTCTCTGCTCAGCGGGGAACCTGCTTCCCTTCCTCTCTCTCTTCCTGCCTCTCTGCCTGCTTGTGATCTGTCTGTCAAATAAATAAATAAAATCTTAAAAAAAAAAAAGAAAGAAAGAAACCACCTCATGTTCTTCGGTGATAATTTTTTAAGCTTCTCACTTAGGCAACATCTGTTTTGGCACCATGTATTTTTCCAGTAGGTCTTTTTATTCATTCGTCTCTGGGACAAGGCAGATTTTCACCAAAATTAGGTTGGGTTGAAAATGACATTATGAAAATGACACCCAATAATGGATGTCATGTGAAGACATTATTTAAAAATCCTGACAGGAGACGCAAGAAAGCACAGAGTCATGTCGTTTCCTTCTTCCCCCCACTGTCCACTCTTGGGTTAGAGCTGTCCCAGAAAACAGGAGTGAGATGTGCACAGAGGTGACTTCACACGTGCACAAACTAGGCACTGTTGAGTTAATGCTCTGTCATCGCAGTGTGAAATCAGTAATACTTTGATATTTGCTCTGGTGTTTTGTCTGAGAGGACAATGGAGCACCCAGGAGAGCAGAGGAGAGACACACAACATGCATGTCTGCTGGTGTTCCTTCCTGTCCTATTTGGATGTAGTGGTGCTGATGTCCCATAAACACAAAATTCTGGTG
>PISX010014630.1:0-52313 GCA_004024625.1 Mellivora capensis
TCTTTTATTTCTCCAGAAAGGGCTTTTATATCTCCAGAGAGGGTTTCTCTAATATCTTCCATGCCTTTTTCGAGCCCGGCTAGAACCTTGAGAATCGTCATTCTGAACTCTAGATCTGACATATTACCAATGTCTGTATTGATTAGGTCCCTAGCCTTTGGTACTGTCTCTTGTTCTTTTTTTTTGTGGTGAGTTTTTCTGCTTTGTCATTTTTTCCAGATAAGAGTATATGAAGGAGCAAATAAAATACTGAAAGGGTGGCAAAGACCCCTGGAAAATTCCTTTTAACCAAATCAGAAGAGACCCCAAGTCATGGGGGGGGTGGAGAAAGGGGATAAAAAGAAGTTCAGAAAAAAAAATTTAAAAAAAAAGAAAACAAATAAAGAAAAAATATAAAAAAGAAAAAAATTATATATATATATTAGACTGATGACTAGAACAGAGTCACCCACTTAATTTGGGGGTATTTTGGTCTCTTAGAAGAAAGTACCTCCCAAAATTTTAAAGAATGAAAAATGTATATAAGGGTAAACACAGTGAAGGGATGGAATATGCCTATAAAGATGAAAAACAAAAAAAAATTTTTTTTAATTCTAAAAAAAAGGAGTTGATTAAGTTGGTTGGGAGAAGAAAGAAAAAGAAAGTGGAGACAATTTGCTCAGGCTGGAGACTAGAACAAGCCCGGAGCTAGATTTAGGGTGTATTTTGATCCAATAGAAGAAGTTGTACCCCAAATTTTTTAGAAGAAAAAAACCCTTATGTGAATACAAAAAATAAACTATGAAGGATAAAATATGAGTATAATAATGAAGGTTCAAAAAAGATTATTTTTTTGAAAGGTATTGTTAAGATAAACTAGTTTAAAAATGTTAAAAAAAAAGAAAAGGGTAAAAGTTAAAAGAAAAAAAGTAAAAGTTAGCAGAAAAAGAGAAAAAGAAAAAAAAATAAAATTAAAGAAAAAATTAAATTAACTGCAAGATTAAAGAATCATGGGGAGAAAGCCATGAATTCCGCGCATTGCTTTCTCCTCCTCTGGAGTTCCGCTGCTCTCCTTGTTAAGTGAACTTGGTCTTGGCTGGATTTCTTGTTGATCTTCTGGGGGAGGGGCCTGTTGTAGTGATTCTCAAGTGTCTTTGCCGGAGGCAGAGCTGCACCGCCCTTACCAGGGGCTGGGCTAAGTAATCCGCTCGGTTTCGCTTTTGGGAGCTTTTGTTCCCTGAGCACTTTCCGTAGAGTCCGGAGGACGGGAATGAAAATGGTGGCCTCCCAGTCTCCGGCCCGGAGGAGCCGGGAGTTCAGGGCCCCACTCCTCAGTGCGCCCTCAGAGAAAATCCCCGGCCACTCCCGTCTCCCTCGCCTCTGGCCGCTCTCTGAGCTCACCCAGCCCGCGACCGGTTCAAGGTAACCCCGAGCTAAGAGCTCACTCCTCGGCTCTGTCTCTGAGGCCGGCTTCCCGCTCCGATACCTGCTAGCTCTGCGACACTCAGACACCCTTCTGTGACCCTGCGGGACCTGGGGCCACGCTGACCCCATGTGGGCTTCACCCCGGTTTAGCCTCTGGAGCAATGTCCCTCCGTGGAGCAGACTTTTAAAAGTCCCGATTTAGTGCTCCGTTGCTCCGCTGCTTGCCGGGAGCCGGCCCCTCCCCCGCAGTCTATCCTCCCGTCGCTTTCGATTCACTTCTCCGCCGGTCCTACCTTTCAGAAAGTGGTCGATTTCCTGTTTCCAGAATTGCTGTTCTTCCTCTCTTCGATCTCCCGTTGGATTTGTAGGTGTTCCCAATGTTTTGATAAGCTATCTAGCTGATCTCCTGCTACCTGATGTCGTCTCAGCTGCTACTTCTCCGCCATCTTGACTCCCCTCCAAGTCCCAGTCTTTATTTGCTTGTGTAAGGCCTAGGTATCATTGTAGAAATAACTGGTCACTGTGTGGCTGGCCTTGGTAGAATGCAGTCAGGAGACAGAGTAGTGTTCCCCCGTGCTGAGCTTAACCTACACTGTCCAATTGCTCTTCCCCCTGAGGAGTCATAACTGAGGAGACATGGCTTTTCCAGGAACATAAACTGTTTGACCATCCCGTACTCGGGACAGTCAAAATCCCGTTCTCATCTAAATTAACTATACTTTCATTTCATATCGAATTTACATTTCCCTCCCTCCCAGCAGAAACAGAAGGGGGTTTGTTCTCTGTCCTTGTTCTCCCTGTTTTCCCTCTGGCTATGCCATGGCTCTAGTTCCTCCGGAGTTGGGGCAAAGAGAAGGAATGTTAGGAAAGTAAAGGGGTCTTATTCAACTGTAGGTGCTATTACCATCTTCCTGCCCTGTCCCCATGATAGCTGTTCAGGTCGTGGCTCATCTTGTGACAGACCCTAGTATAAAGACCACTGGGATAAGGTCCTCTTTAGAAGCTCAACCCAAGAACCATGCTCAGCCCCCTCTGCCTCACCAAGCACAGGCTTCCCAGCCTAATTTTGCTGTAGCCTTCCCTCCGTCCTCCAGAAAGACCTCTCGTCTTTCTTAAACTTTCCTAGATGGGAGTCAGACATCAGGCATCTAACTCCAGGGTCCACAGGGGCAGCTCCCTCAGGAATTTCAGCCTAACCCCTTCCACAAACTTTGATGGTGTCATGGTGTTGGCATGCCTACTCACTCACAGATGGGGTGAGGGGACACCATGCCACCACAGAGCTCTATCTGGCTGACAACTGTCTTTGAAGAACTCCTCAGCCCTGCACACACCCAAATTCCCAAGCTTCTCCCTGAGTTAATGAAAGAGACTTGGAATAGGTAATGGGAGCTTGGTTTGAATTCCAAGGGCATCTGGCTCACTCAGTTGGTAGAGCATGCAACAATTGATCTCGGAGTCCCAAGTTCGAGCTCCATATAGGATGTAGAGATTACTTAAATAAATCTTTTAAAAAAAGAAAAAGAAAAAGAAATGCAATTCCACACCTAATAGGCTGTATAACTTTAGATAAGCCACTTAATTTTACTTAAAAGTAAATGACTATTTAGGCAATGGGTTAGTCCTTCAAATACATAGAGAACCCAGGAGGAGAGTTGATCAAACGTTTTCTCATCCATTGTCTAGGAAGGTGTGACATGCTCTTGCCCATGCTTGACAGGAAAAACTTAACTTCATCTTAACCTTCCCAGCCAATGCTTTTTTGGAGCAGTGATCCCATTCCATCTCATTTTTGCTTCCTTCCACACAGGAACCTATCACTGCATATTTAGATACAAGAAATCGTACAGTGTCGCGACGAAAGATGTGATGGTTCACCCACTGCCTCTAGAGCCAGACATCATGGTGGACCCTCTGGAGGCTACAGTTCCGTGCAAAGGTTCCCATCATTTCAGGTGCTGCATTGAGGAGGACGAAGACTACAAAGTAACTTTCCAAGTGGACTCCTTATCCTTTCTTGCAGGTAAGACACGCATTGCTGCATTGTGGGATCTCAAAATTTCCTCTGAAATTTTCCTCTCTGAAAAGAGAGGTACAGAGACATGAGGATTGCCTCAGAGACAGAATGTAATAGAGGGTACCTCATGAACTTTATTACCTTCTGTTGTGCTGTGTGGCCCATGGCTTTTTTGTTTTGGGCAGAATCTGAGGGTGTGTGAGGGTGGAGCCCATGGGTTTTAGTGGAAGCTATTGAAGACAGTGTTAAGAAACCTTCACAGGCCTTCTGCTTCCTCAGTATATCTGGCATTCTGGTGGTCCCTCTCTCCATGCTATGCATCAGCGTGTTATAAAAGCACCACAGAAATCCTTTCAGATGCACAACTGAGCATCCAAGAAAGTGAGAGAAATAACCAAGGGCCAAAAACAGAGAGAAAAAGAAAAGTAGAAATGCTTTAGCTTCTGCTGTGGCTTCTCTGAGGGTATCAGTCAGTGTGAGAAACCTAGAAACTTGGGATTGTTTTTCCTAAAGATTTTATTTATTTATTTGAAAGAGAGAGAGAGCACACAAGCAGGGATAGGTCCAAGGGAGAGGGAGAAGCAGACTCCCAGCTGAGCAGGGAGTGTGACATGGGGCTCAATCCCAAGACCCTGAGATCATGACCTGAGCAAAAGTCAGATGTTTAACCAACTGAACCAATCAGGTGCCCCAGAACCTTGGGTTTGAAGGTTCTGAAGGGCATGGAAGAAAGGCTTTGCTCCCTATGCAATGATTAGGGGGCCCCATACCACCAGCACAATGTCAAGACTCTTAAAGGGTGACATATTCACTCAGAAGAGGATAAACAAAAAAACAAAATTTGTCCGCCAGAGTTAAGAGCTTGGCCTCATTTCCGGGTGGACACCAGTTTCCCCTGAGAATGACAACCTCCCTGCTCTCAAGCTGCAGAGTAATTAATGTAAAATGGGTAACACCCAATGGTACCTGGCACACAAACACACACACACACACACACACACATCAAATCCTCTAAGGTAGAAGGTACCCTCAACCCAGAGACCTCAGGGTTCCTACAGATTAAGGTGAACCTAGTATGAGCTCACAACCCCAAATCTCACAACAGAGACACCTTCATGAGGGATTTGCAAGCTCATTCATTCTTTGAACAACTATTCGTGGTGACATGCTCAATGCAAAACACCATAGGAGGCAATGAAAAGGGGATGTGAGAGTTGGGGCACATGTGTCACTAACTAGCTGGAAGGGTTCATGTCCTAAAGGATGATCCATATAACGTTAAATTTCCAAAATGAACACTGCAGATCAAAAGAACCCTGAAGTTCAGAAAAGCAGGACCCAGTAGAGATGAGGATTTAGAGAAGGTGTGTGATAGGGGGCTATAGACTCCCTCTGGGTACTGGAGTACTGAAGCATTTCACCATCCCGTGTTTAACATGCATGTATTCAGTGCTCTTTAGGTGCCACATACTGAGTTAGGCCCTGGGAGATGCAGTGATAAATAAGACCAGGTACCTTCTCTCCAAGACTTTATCAATCTAAAGGAGGAGACAGACCCATAAAGAAGGGATGCTAAACCAACGTGGAAAGGCAGGACAGAAGAAATGCACAGGGCATGACAGGGTGTGGAAGAGAGGGATGCTGAGAGGCATTCTGATTGTCCAAACTGTACAGGCACAGATTTGGAGTCATGAATGGTGGAGATAGGAGTTAAGGGAGCACCATGTAGGGGTGGGCTGACTTACTTGTAGGCTGGGGGCATTTTAAAAAAACCACATCAGAAATGAATATGGCACATGCCTTGGAAAAGTTTGGACATATTATCCATATTGGATCGTTTCAACAAAATGTGTGCTTTGGAGAGTCATCTTGTGACTTGATTCTTCCAATAATTCTATCTCAGAAAAAGAAGTTAACGGAAAGCAAGTGTGTTACAAACACAGTTTCTTAGCAAGCTCAGTTTCTTGGTGTCCAAAGAAGCTGGACATTTTTTGTCACTTTACCAATGCTGCTAACAATTCAGTGCGGAGCTCAGCTATGAAGCTTAACCTGGTTCCAGGTAAGAGCATTTGAAATTTTTAAAAAATGTAATAGTCATGAGCAGGGATTCATTTATTCATTTGCTCCCTCATTCATCCATTCAGTAAATGGACATTGAGCACCTTTGTGTGGCAAGCCTTGGGCTAAGGGTGGAGGGTCTGGAAAAAACAACCCACAACCACAGCAACAACTAAGCCATGGGGACTAGCCTCAGGTGTAGGGGAAAGATGGGTGTGATGACATCTAATGTGGTAAGGGCTGAACTAGAGATCATGGGGGAGGCCAAAGAGGCCGCCAGGTTTCATTCTGCTGGTGAGAGTCAGGAGGAAGTGATCAAGAAAATCGTGTGTATGAAGCTCTATTTCAGCGGAGTCGGAGACAAAGCACTGGACTGGGCAATGCCTAGTGTCTTTTTGGGACTGAGACCCCTTTGAGGTTTCAGTAAAGGAAGGGTGTCCCCACCTGACAGGGCTACATGAAAATATCAATCTAAAAATAGGCAACCATCTTTCCCATCCTTCATCATCACCAAGCCTATATCCACCCCCCCCCCGCATAATATTTTCAAGGTAAAAGGTCATGGTTTATGGCCATTTCTGTAATAGCCCCTGACCAAGAACTCTCCTCAGGAGCAGCAAAGAGGCAGGTGAATAAAGCATGGTCCAGAGCTTCCACTAGAAACAATCCTCTTCCCCAGAAATCTTGTCTGTACCAGGACCTCTGATATCCAAAAGATCCATGACTCTATCACCAGGCATGTTTGGTTTACTGAGTGATCTGTGGTAATTCTCATGTATTGGTAACTGAGCTCTGGACACCAAAGTAGGAAGCAATTTAGAGTTCCCTATCTCCCTGAGTCACTGTTCCCTGACCCTACCAAGCACACCTCTTCCAGGGGCAGCCCAGACCCCTTCTTCACCGCCCCCCATGCCGCCATCTTCACCCAGGCACAGACGTGTTTTATTCATTTATCTTCGTTCTTCTCTTCCCTCACACCAGGTCTGATTCCTCTTCCTTTTCCCAGTAGATATTACTTACGTATTTCAAGATTTTATACAATGACTGAGAACCCAGTTGATGTTAAATTTGTAAGTTGGTGAGAAAGGGATCTTATCATCAGAGAATCAAAGTCCTTTGGAGATCAGAGATTCTGCAACAAATGTCATTTTCTCATTCAGATCTGGTCTTGAGTTGACATGAAATAGAGTCAACTCTAATGGCAGCCAGAAGGAACAAATGTTTACAAATATTGCTTAGAATATTCAGGTCATGGGTACCTGGAATTCCCACTATAAATTATATATGTGAATTAAGGCAGTGCTTCTCAACCTTGGCTGCATGCTAGAATCTCCGGGGAAAGTTAGAAAACAGCCATGCCTAAATCTCAGCCCCAAGGGGTTCTTATCTATTTGGGCTGAATGAACCAGGACACTGGTATTTTCCTAGCTCCCTACGTGATTCGAATATGCCAGAGTTGAGAATCCCTTGGATTAAGGCATATTGTCCCCGAGATTCCTGGTAACTTGATTATCTCTTATCAGAATGAGCACACATTAAGCTCTCATGATTTTTCCATGGCTTAGATTTAACAGACAGCAGAGAGAAGATTCCCAGGGATCGGAGGCAGGATGAGGCTTACAGGAAATAAATTGTTAGAAAAGCAAATGCATGTGAAAGATTTATGTCAAAAGCACTAAAAGTGGCTTTGGAAGATCAGGAGCAAAATAAAGAAAGTGGGTAACTCCAAAAAGGTTGCCGAAAACTAAAGAGAAAAATGAATTCAAACAGCAACATTCTAGCTAGGCCTGACCCTCTTTTGACTATCCTTTTTCCTCCTTTCAAATTGTCCTTTTTATTTCTGTTTCCAATGCAGGAGAGAAGATCATGTGCCGAGATCCCGCAATAGGTGTTGGGGAACCTGGGAAAGTCATCCAGAAACTATGCCAGTTCTCAGATGTACCCAGCAGCCCTGCGGGTCCCACTGGCGGGACAGTGACTTACAAATGTGTAGGCTCCCACTGGGAGGTGAAGAAAAATGACTGCATCTCTGCCCCAATACATAGTTTGCTCCAGCTGGCCAAGGTGATCTTTACACCTCTTTGATTTTGAGCTCTTGGTGGGGAGATCAGTCTAGCTTATCATGTTTCTCAGCAAATGGGCCTTGGCCTGGTTGGTGTTGCTCCCAAAGCTACTTTTATTTGTTTATTTCCAAAGAAAAGGCAATCCTAGAAATGCTTTACATTTTTCTTAAGTACGAATATGGAGACCACAAAATATGTATTCTGCTCTGGGACCAGCTGTGTACCTTCACCTTGACTTCTCAGTGCCTTGTTTCTATTACCTCTGAAGTGCAGGTGGAATTACCTTCTCTTACCACTCTCCTTTGAATAATCTTGATTACCAAGCAAGTAGCTCTAATCTTTTCAGAGGGAGGAGATTCTTTAAAAAAATAAGGTTCATCGGTCTGAAAAAAAAATGTGCTTGGGCTTTATGCTTTTAAGGTCTGAGATTTCTTCCACCCTTAGAGATAACCTTTAGTTGTGCAAAATGGAACTAACCTGCCTCTCTGACCTAGAAGAGAGTTTCCTGCCACGTGGTAGGGGAAAATTCCTCTTTTCATCAAAATAAATAAAAGTTACCTCATACTGAAGTTGTCAAGAGTAGAGACCTCTAAAATGCCATGAGTCACACTAACTAAATACTGACGAGGCCACTAGTGGAATTCTAGTTAATGACATTGTTAGACAAGCTGTTCCAAACACTCTCACCATTGGAAGAAGAATTAAGGAAAAGGAGTGATACTGATTTGTGTCTCATCTAATTATCTTCTGTCTCTCCTCTTGTCTTACACTAAATTCATTAAAATACCTACTAGGTACAAAGAATTATTGTAAGTGTTCTCAGAGTAAGGCCGCCAAACCAGAATTCAGTCTCTGACTTGCTAGAGGATGTAATCCAGTTGGGTAGTTCAATACACATTAATTTTCCGTAGGATAATCAGGAAGCTCTGCTTGAAGAACTTGGCCTCTGAATTGGACCTTGATGAGGATGCATCATGATATGAATTTCCCTAATTGAGAAAGATAGGAATATTTAATTTCAATTCAATGTTGGGCCCTGGTCCCAATTCTAGATACTTAGATACATTTTCAATGGAAAGTTTGGCTGTTAGCCTATCAGATCTATCCATCCAACATATATTTATTGAATACCTACTACATGCCAATTTATGACTTATACTGTATCAGGCATTATAGTATATCGGATGGAATATAACACGTTTCAAATTACTAAGGAGCTTATAATTTAATTGGAGAGATATTGAAAGTCAAACACAAGATGACATTGGTAGAAATGTCACAAATGTAAAAGTAGGTTAAATAATACTTTATTTGTTAAATATGTTAAGTATGTTAACACATACGGGAGCATCTGGGTGGTGTAGTCCATTAAGCATCTGACTCTTGGTTTCGGTTAAGACCCTGATCTCAGGGTCGTGAGATCGAGCCCCACATTGGGCTCCATGATGAGCACAGATTCTGCTTGAGACTCTCTCTCTCCCTCTGCCCCTCCCGCTCATGCTCTCTCTCTAAGATAAACAAATAAATCTTTTTAAAAAAATAAGAAATACTTAGGAAGTCAGAGGAGGAAACTCCCCTGGGTTGGGATACTCATCAAAGTTCTTTATGGATGAGGTCGAATTAGAGTTCATTCTTTTATTGTAAGTAAGGGCTAGATAATTAGGAAACAGAAGTGGGGGGTGACCATATAATTTACCATCCAAACCAGGACACATTTTGAAAATAAAAGAAGGTGCTAGTAATAATTACACTGGGTCAGCAGATATAAAGCATAACTGTCCCAGGAAAATTGGGATGGAGAATCACCCCCCTACTGGTCAGCAAAGTAAGTGATGAGAAAAAGCAGAGTAGCAAATGTGGTGCTTCCTTACAGACCATCAAGGAATAATTTTACTCAATTACAATCTAACTCTCTAGGAATCACATCCCCTTTCCTTTTTCTTTAACTAGTAGTTATCGGGTTGACATGTGTTTTACTCTTCCCCTTCTATGTGTGAGGTCTTATTCTATTCTGAATAGCACACAGATTAAGAGATAAATTATTTGATATAGGGTATATTTATAGGAATGGAGAAAAAAAAGAAATCATGAATGTAAGAGATTTTCATCATGGGTAGATCAGCAGGATTTGTTGACAGGATGGACTGGCAAGGTTTTTAAGTATCTGTCTGTGTTGGCTTTTGTTTTACTAGACTTTGATCAAGAGTCCCTGTCAGGATACGAAGCTCCCAACATACCTTAAGAATCTTTCTGTCAGCACAGGCAAGTTGAAACATGAAGTCAGCTCATTTCCCGGGAGCCTGGGAGCCATCATTAACATCCTTGATCTGCTCTCAACAGTTCCAACCCAAGTGAATTCAGAAATGATGACGGTGAGTTGGTTGAGACCTTACAGGAGTTTTGGGTCCCCTCTTTTCACCCCTTGGGACTTCTGGTCGTCGCCATTACAGATCATTCTTTGTCTTCTCCTGAACAATACTCTCGATTTTAGGGTCACAGAGTATGCTTTGTGCTTTGTCAGCTATGGTTTTTAGGGTCACAGGGGTGTTTCTAGTATTCATTTGGAGATCAAAAGATTTCTTTAGTGAATCTCCATCTTAGTTTCCTCATTAAAATAGAATGGATACCATCTGCTTTCTAAGAAAACCAGGAGGGAAAGGCTTTCAGAATATGTACAAGGTGGAATTCTCAGTGGTCTAGAACTAAACATGAACTTGAGGCAATCAGGGTTCTGAGAGGAGTCACCCAGAATTCAAATGAAGCGTTCAAATGATGAGACTTTAACGAAAGGATACTTACAGAAGTCAATCCGGGGATTAAAAAAAAAAATAGAACCCAGTACTACCCTGAGGCCTAAAGGGGAAAGGAGAGGAAAGAGTGCTCCTAAAGTGGAGGGAGAACGAAATCTTGGAGGAGGGATCACTAGTGGGAGCAACAGAACTATCACCAAAATGTGCTGAAGACAGTATGTGTGTAGAGGGGAGAGTGGGTGACTGTGGTGGGTCGTAGGAAAATATATTTCAACTTATTCCTTCTCCCACCTTCCCATCTCCTGCCAGTGCTTCCCAGTGGCCAAACACAGCCAGAGGTACCTGGTAAGAGCTTGGGGAGCAAGGGCCCAAGGAGGTTATGTGGACCTCCTATGGCAAGGGTAAGGGAGTGCCACCCACTGGGTGGCTTACCATGACAGGAACTTATTCTGTCATAGTTCTCAAAGCTAGAAGTCTGAAATCAAGTTGTCTGCCAGGCCATGTTCCTTCCCAAGTCTTCAGGAAAGACTTTCTCTGTCTTTTCCAGTTCTGTGTAGCTCCAGCACTCTTTGGCTTGTAGCTGCCTCAGTCTATCCTCTTTGTCTTCATGGGACCTCCTTGTCTCCATTTATCTTCTCCTCTTCTGTCCCTCATAAGAATTCGTGACGTTGGAATTAGAGCCCACCTAGGTAATCTGGGATGATTTCCTCTCAAGATCCTTAATTTAATCACATCTACAAAGACCCTTTCCCCAAATAAGGTCACATCCCACAGGGTCTGGGTATTAGGACATGTTCTTTTGGGGACCAACATTCAATAAACTACAAGGCTCATAGTTTCAGATTGAACAGAACAAGGCAAAGGAGGGCAAAGAAATTATATTGAGAGATTGAGAGAAAGCCCAAATGGAAAATGACGAGCCCAAGTTTATGGGAGAGAAGATAAAAATATTTAGGAAAAAAAAAAAAAAAAGAATGATGCCTTTTCCAGCAGTTTGGCATTCAGCTTTGGAGAGGGTCTTTTGAAACAACTTCACCCTTGTTGAGAAAATATCACTCTCTACAGGCTTGAGATTTAAGATAATATAAAACAATAAATACATATCTCTACCAGTCTGCTGAGTTGGCCTTAGTGGGTAATGGGGGGTGGTACTTGGTAAATGATTAAAGAGGTCTCCCAGCCTTGGGGATGCATCCTCTGCTAATTCCCTGCCATAAGAAGGAGGGACACAGAGCCCCATTGCCTGTGATGCCTCATTTTTCTCTTATCTTTTCCTCTTACCTGTTGTCATGCAACCAGCTTCCAGGGAGATGTTATTTTTTCTCTTTTATGATTGAAAGAATTTGGTTGGTTTGACCCCATGTCATGTCAATTACAGGACATTCTCTCTACGGTTAACACCATCCTCAGCAAGCCCATGTTGAGTACCTGGAAGGTGTCCCAACAGCAACCGACCAACCAGAGCTCACAGCTTCTGGATTCAGTAGAAAGATTTTCCCGAGCATTATGGTCTGAAGATAGCACTTTTTTGTCCATCAACCAAACAAATGTGCAGATGAGGAGCATGATAATAAAACCTGGCCATCCAAAACCCTACAAACAGAGCTTTGTTTTCTCAGACTCAGACCTCTGGGGCAACGTGGCCATTGAAAAGTGTGAGCTGGGAAGCCTGCCGTGGGGTTCGTCTATTGTCACTGTGGCTTTCCCAACTCTCAAAACCATCCTCACCCAGGACAGTCAAGGAAAGAATGTTGTGAACAGCTTGGTGATGACAACCACTGTTAGCCACAATATAACCATGCCATTCCAGATTTCAATGATTTTTAAGAACATCAACCCTTCAGGTGGGGAACCACGATGTGTCTTCTGGAATTTCAGCCTCGCCAACCACACAGGGGGGTGGGATAGTAGTGGGTGTGAAGTGAGCCGAGTTGACGGGGACAGTGTCTCCTGCATCTGTGACCACTTGACGTCATTCTCCATCCTCATGTCCCCCGACTCTCCATACCCTGGTTCCCTCCTGGAAATACTACTGGATATCATCTCCTACATTGGGTTGTGCTTTTCCATCTTGAGCTTAGCAGCATGTCTAGTGGTGGAAGCCGTGGTGTGGAAATCAGTGACCAAGAATCGGACATCCTATATGCGCCACATCTGCATCGTGAACATTGCTGCCTCCCTTCTGGTGGCCGACATCTGGTTCATTGTGGCCGCTGCCATCCACGACCATTTTTATCCTCTCAACAACACAGCCTGTGTGGCCGCCACCTTCTTCATCCACTTCTTCTACCTCAGTGTCTTTTTCTGGATGCTGACTCTGGGCCTCATGCTCTTCTACCGCCTGGTTTTCATCCTGCATGACACGAGCAAGTCCATTCAGAAGACTATTGCGTTTTCTCTTGGCTATGGCTGCCCTCTTGTCATCTCAGTCATCACGGTGGGGGCCACCCAGCCCCAAGAAGTCTACACCAGGAAGAATGCCTGCTGGCTCAACTGGGAGGATACCAAGGCTCTGCTGGCCTTTGTCGTCCCAGCGCTGATCATCGTGGTAGTGAACATGACCATCACAGTTGTGGTCATCTCCAAAATCCTGAGACCTTCCATTGGAGACAAGCCAAGCAAGCAGGAGAAGAGTAGCCTGTTTCAGATCAGCAAGAGCATTGGGGTCCTCACACCACTCTTGGGGCTCACCTGGGGTTTTGGTCTTGCCACTGTGTTCCAAGGAAGCAATGCTGTGTTCCATATTATATTTACGCTCCTCAATGCCTTTCAGGTAATTTCTGCAGGGCAGGGCTCTCAGGAAGTATCTGAATTGGTGGGACAGATTAATGATAGAAACACAAACAGGGGTAGGAATGGGGAAGGATTTTAGTCCAGAGGAGGCCCTAGCCCTAAAGAGGGGGAATTACAAGAACCCAGTGAGATAGAAGGGACCCATTCCTCTGCTCCCATGGAACCTTATACCTCTTATCACCTGCATCATAATTTAGCTGTACACATGACTTACTTTGAAAAGCCCTAATAATACAAGTAGGAGGAAAATCCCTTCCCTACATAGGATTTTTCTATTTACCCAACATTATCACGATGCCACTTATTATCTCCTAAATGAAAATGCCACTATTAAACCAAGTCATTTCTCCACTTAATTTCCACAAGCATTAAATGAGCACTATCTTTGTGAAGTCAGGGATAGCATCTGTCTTGCTTATCACTTTATCCCTAATATTACCTAATGGTACAGTGTAGGTGCTCGATAGCCGTCTGGCAAATAAAATGAATGTCATGTGCCACATAGTATGTTCTCTAGAAACATTTGCTGAAGAATGAGAGAACGAATGCCCCACATAAGGTAGACGTTCTGCTTTATTATACTAAAATGAAAAAGACACACCCTTTGCTCTCTTGCAGTACATAACGAACTATATACAAGCCACGTTGTTAGAAGAGCTTTAGTAAAGATACAGGCAGCAAGGAAGGAATGCTTAACTGTGATTCAACCAGCAGGTGGGGGGTAAGCATGGGCTCCCATGAGCTGGCGAGGAGGCGAAACAGACACAGTCCCGGATGCTCTTGCCAAAGCCACACGAGACCTAACCTCTTCTCCTAGGTCTGGCTTCAAACGATAAGGCTCATGTGTAATGAAGTGTACAGCATGGCTTGACTAGAAGGGACCGATTATTTCACCCGAGGCCCAGGTCCGCATCACAATGACGTGAACACTACTGCAAATAGAAGAGGTGTATTCAGCTGCCCGAACAGCAAGCCCTCCAGTCCACAAGGAGGCAGGGATAAGGAAATAGAATAATATCCTTCTCACATGATAACATTTAAGGTCCCCTGGTGTGGACCTACTACATCCCTTTTAACATTACTATAACAATACTTCCTATTTTGCTGGACAATAGACTATGATTAAAATATCCTTCTTCCCAATTCTTTTCTTTTTTTTTTTTCAGGGATTATTCATTTTACTCTTTGGATGCCTCTGGGATCAGAAGGTAAGAACTATAACCGTTTCATGCTTCTAGAAAAGTCAAAGTGCTTGTGGCATATTGAACTCACGATGGCTTCTTTTAAACAATGGTAGGTCCAGGAAGCCTTGTTAAAGAAGTTTTCACTGTCAAGATGGTCTTCACAGCACTCGAAGGTCAGTCTTTCCTTTTAGAGACTTTGGAAAACCTCTCTGTCCACACCCAGGTTTAGCATAGATTATTTCACTGTTTTTGCTTCGGACTTGATTCTGCCTATTAGAGTCAGCCACAGAACTATCATTAAGATGCGGTCCCACATCTTTTAGGAGGAATCAGATAGCACAGATAATACCAATTGGAGGTCGAAAATCAAAATTCATTGAGAAATAAGAAATCTTCTAGGGAAATTTAAGGCACTAGAGAACACAACGCAAAGAATAAGGACGAGTACATTTTCCGTAATTCGTTGTGGAAAGTAACCATTGCGCTCAAACGTATTTGACTGTCGTCACACGTCAGAAGATAACAAACCCTATCAAACAGCAAAACATGCATTTGGAAGTTATTTTCCTAAATCTGATGAGAGCCCAGTACTTCCAAGTGGCTTTCCTGCTTGATTTGTTTGAAGTAGAAATTCAAGCTGGCCCAGGCTTTTTCATGGGAATGAGAGATGCAGACAATGACCACTAATGGGCGGCAAATGAAACATCCTAGAGATAAAACAGAGCCTTGGTTTAACATTTGCTTTGTAACTGTCTTTCGTCTCTTTTTTAGTCAACATCCCTAGGTTCATCGACACCAGTATTTTCTATGAGTTCTCCCATATCAAGAAGATTTAACAATTTGTTTGGTAAAACAGGTACGTAGTGACCTCTAGGTCACTCCCTAGAGCACTTACTTACTTCGGGTTGACTCAAACAAATTTGCCCTGATGGGGAATCTCACACCCCCTACCTTCCCACTCCCCACTTTACGAGAGTCACCAACAATAGCCTCATTTGGGGGTGGAGGTTAAATACAGGAACTTGCTTACATTTTCCCAAACCACCCGGAGGCTGGTACAGAGGGCAGCTAATAATAACTTAAGGATAACTTCAATGGGCAGCTCATAATAACGTGAGGATAAAATTTGGAGAATCTTGACAAGCCTGTGGAGAGCTGTCTGTCAAAACTCTAACAGCTACAAAAATGAGAACTGTAAATTGCTGGCCTTATCAAACATGGAGTTCTTTGCTATTCATGCCTTTTTTTTTTTAAGATTTTATTTATTTATTTTTGCAAGAGACAGAAAAAGAAAGAGAGTATACAAGAAGTGGGGAGGCGGGGCCGGGGAGGGGTGGTGAAGAGGGAGAAGTAAGCTTCCCACTGAGCAGGGAGCCAGATGCAGGACCCTGGGATCATGACCCGAGCCAAAGGCAGACGCTTAACCGACTGAGCCACCCAGGCGCCCTCTTTGCTATTCATGTTAAATAGAAATAGGAAGGTCATGTTTATGGACTCAGGTGTAGCAAAAAATAGATTTAAAAAGGTCTACTATAAGATCACATGCTGTGGGCTCCTTTCCCCCTTTTTATTTTCCTTTTCTTTTTCTTTCTTTCTTTTTTTTTTTTTAGAGTGTGCTTGTTGTACACATTGATGTTTACAAAACTGTGCATAAATGTAGGAGGAATCACCCAAGTTATAGTCACTCCTATTCTATTAGGAACATGCACAGCTCAATCCCTACCTTGGAGGTATAAAATCAATAATGTTAATGACTTTGGGCAATGGGTCTCAGCTATGCTGGGAAATTGAAACCTCTGTCCACCATTCCCCTACCTCTAGGAAACTAAGTACCAGAATTGCTTCCAGCTTCTTGTAAATGAACCGGTCTCATAAAGGCAGGACCTAGAAATGTGTCAATATTCCAGACTAAGGCTTTTCCTGTAAAATCAAATTCGGGGGCACCTGTGTGACTCAGTGAGTTAATAAGCCTCTGCCTTTAGCTCAGGTCATGATTTTAGGGTCCTGGGATTGAGCCCCGCATCAGGCTCTCTGCTCAGCGGGGAGCCTGCTTCCCCCACTCTCTCTGCCTGCCTCTCTGCCTACTTGTGATCATTCTCTCTCTGCCAAATAAATGAATAAAATCTTAAAAAAAAATCAAATTCAGAGAATGCCTATCAATTGTTAGAACTCCAGAGGACTTGGTGTTTGGGGCTTCGATTTGATGCATTACTCATGAGAGTGGAGGGGCTTTCCTTTTGACATTGAACGTCTGTGATTGGGCCTGCTGTGAAATGATCCGACCTTCAAGGGTACAGGACCACCATGGCACTTGGCCAGCACTGTCACTGGAACATGCCGACCATTTGCATCCAAGTGAAAACCCTACAGAATGAGTTTACTGAATCAGAATTATGCAATCTGAGGCCAAAAAAAAATGTGTTCTTTTTTTCTGAATCGGTCTGATCAGAGTTGGAGTTAAGCTGTGTTCCTGGGGTCCTAGGGCCTGAGATTCCCAGTCACTGCCATTGGAAGTCCTCTCCAGGGTCATTCATGCGGCTCCGTGTTGGCCTGCTTGAGGCTCCCATAATCACTGTAACTTTGGTTTATGTTGTCAGCAGCCCCAAGGGGCCCCCCAGGCAGTGATGGAAACCTTGTTAGCAGTGGCAGCTCACCAATCTGATGGTAGGGTGGGCACTGTGTCCCTTCCTCACCCAGCACCTGGACCCCACTTGTCCATGCTCAGTCCCTGCCTCCTGCTGATGCCATCCCATGTGTGGTTGCTCCATGGCTGCCCCCATCACCCCACTGCACTTTTGTTAGCAGCCCCTGACTTTCACTTCTTTCCCTGTCCTGCTTTTTCTTCTCCTTTAATTTGCTACTTTCTTTCCTTTTCTGCCTTTCCTCCTCTCCCCTTCCCCTGGCCTTCCAGCTCAGCCCTTGGACCCATCCCAGGAGCCTCCCCAAGTCATGCCCACCCAAGGGGACCAGGGAGCTTCCCTCACGCAATGTCCCCAGGCCCGTGCATGTGGTGGCATGTGGAGGGCTGCCCATGTTCACATTCTCCCTGTCCTGTAGAAACCTGGCTGCTGGTTTGATGGGAAGTAGTTAGTGCTTGTCTTGTCGGCTGCCTCGCATGCTTGAGAACGACGGCTTTGTTTGTTCTCTGGCCCTTCTGGGTCCTGGGAAGGGGGTGGACATGGGTTTGTTTCCAGGTATGGCAGAGCCTACCTGGCTCTTGAGCAAGAGCTCCCCTCAAGCCATATCGGGAAAGGCGCATGCCCCGGTGATCATGAAGTCTTGCACTTAAGCCTGAGCTGCTGCTCTGTTTTTCAGGAACATACAATGTTTCCACCCCAGAGACAAGCAGTTCGTCCCTGGAAAACACATCCAGTGCTTACTCCCTGCTCAACTAAGAACAGGAAAATCGACCCGTGTGTGACTTCTTTAAAGGACAGTGGATATGCTCAGAAAAAAAAAAAAATTTTTTTTTCAAAGCTATGGGTAAAATATTTCCTCCCCAGGCTTTCTGGAGAAGATGCTGAAGAGACTCTCTCATTAGGGAAAAGAAGCTTTCTTTCCTAAAGACAGACTAAATGTAATTGTTAAGTTTATTTGCTGACCCACCCCCACCTCTTGTGTGATACTAAATGTGTACAGTATTTAAGTGAGACTCAAAACCCCTGAGGCCTGACTTCCTTGTCTGTATTGTAAAATAGAATTTCAAAGAGACATTTTTCCTTGTCATACGTTGGGCACAAAAATAAGCTTTGATTCAAATAATAGACACAAGGCTAGTACCTAGGAAATACTTCGGTGAACTCTCAGAAGGAAGGAAGGAAAGAAGGAAGGACACAGGAAAAAAGAAAAAAATAGAGAAAAAGAATAAGAACCACATTTTTTTTAAATTTCCATGTTAACATAATCATTCTTATACTGCAACATGGAGAATACAAAATGGCTCAAAAACAGAAACTGAAATAAATCATGGAGAAAGTTTGGTATTTTCTTGGTATTTTCTTAGCTACATGAGAAAAAAATTTTTTAAAAAGGCAGTGGGAAGAGATTGGGAGGAAATTGTAACATCAGCATGCTTGCAAGTGGATAATAATATTTACAAGAAATACATGGAAGAAGATGTAATTCTTCTGATGTTAAATGCACACAGACATATGCCGGTGCATGTGAAGGTTGGAGCTCAGGGCAGGGAGCAGGCAGAGGAAATAGGATAGCCACGCTTCACCAGATCCAAGCAGATCCAACTGCTAGTTACATTTTCTACCATTTATCAGAAAAGCCTTACCTTTTGGTTTGTTCCACTTTCTGAAGGCAAAAAATATATATATTTTTTTATATCCATCACTGCCAAATGTGACATATGGTGATCTAAATGTGGTATATTGCACTGGAAACAGATCACAACTGTTGTATATTGCATTTAACAGCTTTAACCAGGTACTTCTCTGTGCATCATAGGATAGATTTTCATAATCTTATGGCATTGTTTATCATTGTTGTTGCTACTGTGGATTTAGAGGCCCTTGGTGTGTGGTCTAGCTCCCCATGTATTAGCTCTTTCAGTCCTTAAGTTCCAAGACCAATATATGGTAAGAGTTTTGTATTGTCTATTTTGTGTTCATTCCAACCACTTGGAAATCCTCTGAAATGAAATGTTACAGTTGGCTACTCTAGGCTCCCAATGACACTTGACCTTGATGAGTAGATGCTGGAGCTTTCCCTGAAGATTTGGTTGTCTGTGAATTACATGCATGTGTGTGTGTGTTGCTTGTGGTGTGTGCATTTCATAAAAATATAAATATTTATTAAAATTGTACCCATATTAAAGTTAAGCATATGCTGTAGCCACACAACCATACATTCCAAATTGAAGTCTGATCCCAGAGACACAGTGAAATGGAATAAAAATATGGGGCTACTCGGGGAATGTGGGCCGTGTGGTCTTTGTAAGGACTGAGAACCAGCAGGGATCCAACCATGAGGAAGGTGGACAGAAGAGGCTGCGATGTAGCAACCTTTTATTCATTGAGTTTCGAAAGAGTTTTCTTGTAACATTTTAACTCTTTAACATTTCTTCTTTTTATTTTTTATTTTAAATTCTACTTCTGCCTCTCTTTTCCTCAGGAAGAGAAGCAGGTGGGGCAGATAGAAGTCTTAATAATGTTTCAAGTAAATGAGCTGCTCGTTTCTACACATTCACCAATGATGTAGACATCTACTCCCACATTTACCTGGAAACTGTCACAAAGGAATGATGAAGCTATAAAATTCTCCAGGGATGGTCAGCTTGAGGCAGAAATCAGTACCGAGGTGACAGAGCCAGAGGCTAGGTTGGAGGATCAATGGGACGAGAATTAGAGGTTCGAGAGAGAATGGCTTTGACCGATACGGTTCCTGGAGTGATCTCAAGGATAACAGAGGCAAGGTTATATAGTATAGTGTGTGAGCCTGGCCATCGTGACATGATCAGCCAAAGAAAGCAGAGCCTTCAGGAGGAGCTCCAAAATGACAATGGGACAAGAAGCACTGACCTTCCAGCCACAACAGTACGGATTCTTTGGGAATCATTGTGTTGTGAAGGAACCTCTATAATGGCAGGAACCTTTGCAACATTCATAGGATGTGGGTTTGGCCCTTTGCCCACGTACTTTTACTGAGGCACATTTCCTTACCCCCAACACACATGCACGTGCACACACACACATACGTGCACGTGGTTTCTAGCTTTCAAGCCACCACACCAGATCGAAATTCCAGAAAACCTATGAAAACAAAAACTTAGAGACATACTTGCTCAACTACAAGATAGTTTAACCACTGCTGTTTGCCAAGAATATCCTAAAAGAAACAATAGAATTCAGTATTGTAAAAAGAGAGCCGTCCATGAGCCTGTGAGATCCGTGAAAGCAGGAGCCCTGCCTGGTTCTGCCTGGTTCTGTGTTCACAAGTTCTCCATCAACAATGACTGCAAGGCTTTTAGCAGCAGATTTCTGAGGAAGAGGAGGAAGGAATGTCAGCTCTGATGGTGGTGCAAAGTGAGATATATGGTCTGCCCTGCTCGCAGAGTGCTCAGTGCTTCCCCATGTGCCTGACCTGTCAGTGGCCAAAACTTAACTTGCATTAAAGGGCCTTCTATTAAGTCAGTTTCTTGCAAAGGGGTCTGTGCTAATGCAGAGGTTGTGAGGTGAGAGCATTCACAAAAGAGCAACTAATCTGAGCTACAGAAATATTCTCTGGGAATATTGTTAAGTCCAGTGTAACACATCATGTCTTGAAGGAGACGTGTCTGCCACCCTCCTCCCCATTTCTTATAGATGGAAAAAGAGATAAATAAGACCCATGGGGTTTTCAGGATATAAGTTGCTAAGACCAGAAATTAAGAAACACTGGGAAGGGGCGCCTGGGTGACTCAGTGGATTAAGCCTCCGCCTTCAGCTCAGGTCATGATCTCACTGTCCTGGGATCGAGCCCGGTGTTGGTCTCTCTGCTCAGCGGGGAGCCTGCTTCCTCCTCTCTCTCTGCCTGCCTCTCTGCCTACTTGTGATCTCTCTGTCAAATAAATAAATAAATAAAATCTTAAAAAAAAAAAAAAAAGGAAACACTGGGAAATTCTAGTCTTTTGTCATTGTGTAGAGAACTTCAGAGAGATCAGTGTAAGGAAGGTAAATAAATAAATAAATAAATAAGTGACATGGGGATGAGAAAGAGCATAGCGACCTGTCAGTGTAGACGCAGGGGAGGGAGTTATTCTGAGGTGAGAGGAGAAGAAAGTCACAACCATTGGAGAAGACAAAAGGAAACAAGTATGGTCCCAGAAATCCTGTGTAGAGGGAAAGCATTTGATCTGTGGGACATGAAGGTGATGTCAGACAGAAATTGTGCACCCCAAAGAGAGCCACGACCCAAGCCAATGGAAGTCTGTTTCCCTGAGTGCCCAAAATAAAGGAGGGGCTTATAATGGATGTTATCTTTCTTATGTATTTTTTTTTAAATGTCAACGAAAATAGTGTCTCGTCATTTGACAGATGTTAGCTTTGGAATGAGAGGCTATAGATTTCTAACAGTGTGACTTGGGATATGAAATCATGTCATCACAGTACGCCAGCGTACAGCTATGTGTCCTGTCCATGCTTATAACAATAAAATATCTAGTGAGATCTCATGAAGCTTTCTTTATATAAATTGTCTGCTCTTTTGTAACTAGGTCAGTGCTGCTGTTTCAGGCTTCCCTACCAGAAATCCAACCAGCATTTAACAGCATTCTTTAAACAGTGAATGGCTACTTACGTTCTCCAGGCATAGTTGCGGGGGGGCGGGGAGTGGGGCAGGGGAACCAGAAGCTTCCAGCTGAGCTCACTTGGTTGACAGCACCAACATCTTTCCTCCCGCCATCCACACTCCCATGCACCATGTGAAGCCTGGAAGGTTACAGTGGGTTGAAAGGAGGGACCTTGAAGCAACACTTTCAGGACCTAACTGTTGGGGAAACAAATAAACAAATATGTGTTCTGACATTTGTGTGTGGCTTGGTTGGAATTTTCATGGACGGCTGAAAACAGAGCCCTGTGAGCTCTGTTAGCCACAGATTCTTTCTGCAACGTGGGTCCATATTTCCTGTTTTCATATGCTATTGCTGCGTAACACGTTACCACAAAATAGCACCCATTTATGATTGCATGGCTTCTGGGGGTCAGAAGTCTGGGCATGGCTTCACTGGGTCCTCTGCTCAGGGTCTGGCGAGACGGAACTCAGGCTGGCAGCTGTGGATTCATCTGAACGCTGAGCTCCCCATCCGAGCTCATTGGTTGTCAGGCAGAAGTCCATTCTTTGGAGGTACAGGACAGAGGCGCTCAGCATCTAGAGGCCACCCCCTGCCATCCCCTGCCATGTGGCCTTCTCTACAATGTGGTCCTTTGCTTTTTTAGATTCAGCAGCAGAAACTCTGTGCTTCTTTGAATCTCTGACTTCTTCAGTTTCTGATCCTAAACTTTCTTTTAAAGGACTCACCTGATTAGGTCAGGCCCACCCAGGATAATCACCCTGGATGATTCAGGTGATTCAGGGGCCTTGATTACATCGGCAGATTCCTTCACCCTCGCCGTATAATATATTCTAGTCCTGGGAGTGACATGGTTGCAGGTCCTGTCCACAGTGAATCGGAGAGGATTATACAGGATATTTCATCAGATTGTTTAAACAAACAACATTAAGGACACAGTGCTGCTCTGCAGATTCTGTCTGAGATGTTCGCTGTGGCATTGTGACCTGTAAACATTTCTTTATCCACAGTACTAATCACACGGAGAAGGGGCTCTCCGGCTGTACCACGGATAAACCCCGTGTGATGCAAATACTGTAGCCTTGAGTCTGTCTACTGACTATGCAAACGGGAAAGAAGGCACTTTTCTGAGGGGACGGCATCCAGCTCTGTGGGGATTCAGGGAAAGGGTACCGTTTGGAGAAACCTAATTTGTTCAGCTGAAAAGAGGCCCCCCAACGCCAGGGCCGGGGACCTTGCCCAGCTGCGGTGTGTCTGGGCTGCAGGTGTAGTCGGTCCAGGAGCGAAGTTCCCCGGACGCTCAAGCCAACGGATCAGAGACCAAAGCAGACAGGTGCCAGCCAGTCCTCCACACATTGTACCTGTGACCTCCCCCTCCTTAAAAATAAAGTCCAAATGCTTCCCATGAAATGCTGCCACCGGCAGCCCACAGGTCATGCCCGGTGCTGGGAAGGCTCCTCCCTAACAGACCCACACACCCCTCCTATGCTCACCTGGGTCGCAGGTCCAGTCCTTGTCTGGACTTTTCTGCTCTTTTGTGCTGGTTTTTTGTGTGTTTTTTTTTTTGTAAGATAATATATACATCATTCAGAAGGAAGAGGTTTATTTTTGTATTTTGAAGACTTCCCCCCACCCAGGCTTTATGAAGTTTATACTTTCTTCATATAAACAGGAAGAAAAGCGTGCTTCCCATGAATACTTTCTGTAACATAAATGCAGCTTTCTTTGAACTATTCAGTGACTCTGTAGAAGCTGCATGGTCTAGAGGAACAAGAACGTGGGTCACAAGCTTTTAAATTTTGAGTGAGCCACATTAAAAAAAAGTAAATTGGTAAAACCAATTGCAATAATAATTCTACATAACCGAGTATACCCAAAATATTATCATTTCCAGATGTAACTAACGTAAGCTTACTAAAGAGACATTGTACCCTCCTTTCCATTTTTTTTTTTTGTACTAAGGGTTGGAATTCCAGTGTGTAGTTTACGCTGACCAGACATCTCCATTGTCCAGCCACATTTCAAATGTTCAATAGCCACAGGTATCTAAAGGCTACTGCATTGCACAACACAGCTTTAAAGATTGTATTTATTTTTTTGTCAGAGAGAGAGAGCACGAACAGGAGGAGCGGCAGGCAGAGGGAGAAGCAGGCTCCCCACTGAGCAAGGAGCCGGATGCGGGACTGGATCCCTGGATCCTGGGATCATGCCCTGAGCGGAAGGCAGACGCTTAACTGACTGAGCCACCCAGGTGCTGCCCGTCAGAGCTTTAAAGTAACAATCAGAGGGAAATGCCTTCTGCCATTTTGCCTTCTGTGTACTGACAGCAACATAGGAGAATGAATTTAAAACAAGGCCTGTACCACTCCATCCTAGCTGGTCTGTGCAGAGACCGTACACATACTCGGGCGGGGGGGGGGGGGGAGTTGTGGGTAGAAATCCATAAGGGCCCAAATTCCTCTCTTCCATATGACCCTCACCATCACCGCCCCCCCACAAGCTGGCCTGAAAGCCACACTGTTCAAAACTCTCGTCCGAGATTTCTGACAAGCATGGGGCATTTGCCCCCCAGAAATCACAGTCCCACATCTTCTCGAGGAAGGAGGAAGTGAATCACCGTCAGCCTTCTTTCTTGGAGAATGAGCTTACAGTCTCATCAGAGCAGTATGGCAGAAAGAACATGGCTCCTGGAACAGAAAGACACGTTTCCTCACTCACCTGAGCCTTTCCCTACACTCTCTGGTCTTTGCTCACCTTAAGAACAGGGATCATTCAAATTCCCACTCAAGGCCGTTGTCAGGCTCAAAAAGCACAGTTTACATCAATGGGTTTCTCACACTGTCACGTATTATGCAAACAAAAGACTATTTCCAATCTCTCTTTGAAAGGCAGATAGAGGCTGACCACATTGAGCCGTGAGGGACATTAAGCTCTGGTGACTCCAGTGGGATACCAGGGGTCTTGTAAGCCCTGGGCATCGAGGTGGTCATCAGGAGGACCCTGGATCAGGAAGGGGAAGACACAGTTCATCAGGCATCTATGAGGAAATGAGCAGTCCTAAACAACTTACCGACCCTGCAGATGTCCTTCAAGCCAATCTTGTGTGTAACAACATGACTTCTTTTACCAGGCCCCAAGCACATCTGCAGACAGGCCTCCACACAGACCCTCTGCGCTTCCTGCAACAGTCCAACCCTCAGAATCTGGGACACAGGTCACGGCTCAGCCCCTCAAGCTCACAGCCCAGACGGGGCACAGGGAATCCCTGCTGTCGCATGAGTATAGGAAGGCGCAGACCAGTCCCAGAACCCCAGGGGCCTTCAGAAGCCCTCGAGGACAGGGGCGCCCCTGCAGGTCAACTTCCGGCTGCAAAGCCTTCCAGGCCCTTTGAGCTCCAGCCTGGTGACCAGATGGTCCTGGAGGATGACAGTTTGGGGAAGCAGGAAAATTTTGCAAGTGTGATTAGAGTGTTCCCAGGAGAGCCCTGCTCTGAGGAAGGCTTTCCTGGCATCACATGGGTCTTCGAGGCAGAGTTCCAGGCGTCCCTTTCTTCGCAGTGGCACCTGGACACAGCTCTGCCCCTGTGGACACTCAGGGGAAAGTACCCCTCATGACAGCAGGTGCCAAGCCAGTGGGCTTGGAGAGAGTGGACCCAGCCCCCTGGGCCTGGTCTGTCATGTTCCCACCCCCTCTCTCCGTTCCCTTCAGTCATTCTGCAGGGGTGCCGCAGTCAGAAAGCTCCTGATTAGTTCCCATTTACCAACCTCAGGGCTTAGGGCTCCATCCCCTCTCCCCACCCCCCACCCCCCACACACCATCCTTATGTCCTGATAGATGGATACTGAAGTTCATCCTCTAGCACATTCTAGAGAGGGAACCACTTTTCCTAAATTTTCTGGGCTCAGTGACAGAACAAGAAGGGAGAGGAGGCACACAACCACTGAGACGAGTCCTGTGCCAGACCCCTGTTCTTTTTCTCCAAATACCTTTTTCCTGTCGGGGGCCACGACTCAGCTGAAGTCACCTTGCTGCTTTCTAGACACCCCTTCCTAAACTATTCCCTTTAAACTTTGAGGGGAGGAGTCACAAGCCCCCCCCCCCCCCGCGTCCCCTCTGCACAAACGGGCCGTGGCTCTGGGAGACGTGCAACCCTTCACACCCCGCGGTTTTCCTTCTTTCATGCAGAGCCAAGCCCCAAGGAGGAGGTATGCTGGCGACTGTTACAAAAGAAACGGAAGCAACCCAGGAGCCCGGGGCGGGGGTGGGGTGGGGTGGGGTGGGGAGGCTTTTTCTCAGCAGGAATAGCAACAGGAACTGATTGGGCAAGTCGTGGGAAGACGGCTGCTGCAGCCCACTTCCCTCGCAGGGCAGCGCGATCCAAGAGCGACAGTGGGCCCCGCCTCCTGGGAAGCGACGCTAACTGGTCCCATCTTGTGTCCTCCATCCTGCCGGCCAGCCTCGCCCGCCCCCGGGTGCGGTGGAAGGAGGTGTTCCATTTGGATTCCCGGGGGAAGAATCGCACATCCACTCAGCGTTTTTCTGGAACAGCGAGCTGCTCCCAGGCCCCGAGGAGCCCTCTCGCGGCTGTCCCAGTCAAAGCGGAACCGACAGGAATCTCCAGCTGAGCCCCTGAGCGACCGCGGGCGGCCGGCGCGGCGCTTTCCTCGCCCGGCCCGCCGGCTTCTCCTGAGGCTCGATCGCCACCTTGTGGTCATCGCGGGGAGCGCCGCCTCCGGGTCCCACCTTCCAGGCGGCAGGAGCATTCAAGCCGCTGATGTGCCTGGAGGGCGACGTGCAGGGAAGTAATTTGGTTCGAAGGTGGGATGGAGGCCTGCTAGATGGCAGACACCAGGAATGCAAGGATCACCCTCACTCCCTACCTCCTGACACGTTTTAGGCTATGGTCCTTGCAGGAGACGAGGAAGCCAGAAAGCTTTGAGGAGGTACGGGGAGAGCGGACATTGCAGTCAGAGTTCAAGTGTGCATGATGGATTTGCAGGCAGGTGTACCTTTCTGAGACAAACTTGCCAGGATAGCTCCCTCCTTCTGTTTCTTTCCTCCCTACTGACCGGATCTTATTTATGAAGCCAAAGGCAAAGTTAAAGGCAGCCCCGCGCCATCACCTGGTTTCCCCATTCCAGAAGGGAGGTAGTTTGAGGAAACAAAATGAGTGCCTTCCATGTGTCCCAGGGCCTTAAACACTTTCCCCATCAATACACCTTCAAAAGGATGAACTAGGATGAACCCCTTCCCTATTCTAATTCATCCACGGGAAATTCTTCCTGCCAAGGTGGGTTTTCATTTTTAGTCCACGCTGGACCCGCAGCTGCCCCAGGGCTGTCTGATACACCAGCCCACCCTGAGGCCACCTGGGAAGTTTCTAGTCGAGGCTCTGGACACACACTCAAGAGGACCTGCTGGCTTTGCCAGTCAAAGTGCGATCCAGAGAGACCCAGAAAAAGTAAACAGTACCCACAGCCAAGAAGGCTGGTCCTTGGAGCAGGGGGACATGCTGACCTGCCTTATGTCATGGGCACACAGCTTCTGAACATGCAAGAATATCATATGCTTTAGGATACGGCTCCTCCCCCCCGCCCCCCACACCAAAATAGCTCTCTCACCTTCTTGCTTATATTGGACATCCATCTAACAGGAAACCAAATCTCAAGGGGAGATGAGGTTTACCATGCAAAAACTTCTGGGAGAGAGGTGCACAGCAAAGGAAATAAAATTCACCCTCCAGTGAAAATGGCTGATTGCTATGGCACTAGACCAACCTTTATTGAGCTGTTTACCATGTATCTGATGCCTGTCCTAAACTCTTTATGCATATAATCTCCTGTAAGATTATATCTTAAGATTATATTAACCCAGGCTTGAGGTGATGCTCTTTTTTATTTTACAGATGAATAAACCAAGCACAGAGAACCTAACAACTTGCCCAGGGTCACGCAGGTCAGGAATGATAGAGCCAGGTGCCAAGTGCAGACGGTCTGACCTGGAATATGGGCATGTCCCCACCTTACTCTGTTCCCCTTCATGCAGTCTGATGCAGGTATCCTCTGACGGTGTGGGGCGGGGGGCAGTTCTGGGTACCCAGACTGAGAGAGGGAGAACACAGCCATGGGAAGGGTAGAGAAGGTGAACCATCTCCACCCTTAGTGTCACTTTACGATGCCACATAGGGGCAGCCCAAACACAGTGGCTGGTACTCTGGACCCTCTTGGGGGTTGGCCCCCTCTTCAGCCTCTGATGGAGCATGAAAGAACTCCCACCGTGTTGCTTTAGTGAAAGTAGATCTCACATTAGCCGCCTACTTGACCCCCAAATGGAGCAGCCTGATGGCACCTGCCATTTTTATCCCTCATCTTCATTCAAATGAGTTTCCACGAGGTTCCCATCGCCCGTGGATGTACTTTTCCTCTTGCTGGAAGTCTACCAAGCATTCTCACGTCTTGGATGTCATTTAAACACGCACGAGAAAAGTAGGAGTTCTCTGAAACGAAGTATGTGTCTAACGTGGTGTTTAAGTACAAGTGAGGAATTGGGGCATTCGTCCTACCCCGCTTGGCTACGTGGTGATGGCCGTGGTGAGTGCAGACAGCTGAGCAGCTGATCTACTAAGACAGTTATCTGGGCGCTTTGCTCCCTTCTGCATGGGTCAGAGCATCGTGCCGTCTCCGGCACTGACTGACAGCCAGCTGAGGGAGTAGAGAGTGGTGAGCGCACTTTTCTATTTTCCTTCAACTCTCTTGACCAGACAGAAATCTTGAAATGTTACTGATGATTTCCACTGAGCTGTTGAGTCATGCTTGGGCCAAACTGACATAAATCTGTGTAGGCCCGAGGGAATCTGTGTCCCACATGAGGCCATGTCTCAGTCCATGCTAGGGCTGCAGAACCAGCTGTGGGCCAAATTGTGAAAGGTGGAGAGAAGTGGGCCTTGTCTTCACTATCTTTCCGACCTTTAGGTCTATCTCTTACATACAGCAACATGCATATACGTGCGCCTGCACACACACGGACACACACACATACTCATACCCAGGAACCCTGTTGGGCTGCCTCATCCATGTCAAATCTCTTCTGTCATTTCCTTTTTTTAATTATTTTTTATTTAAAACCAATTAATAGAGAGCGTGTTATTAATTTCAGAGGTAGATTTCAGTGATTCATCAGTTGCATATAACACCGAGTGCTCGTGCCATCATGTGTCCCCCTAAGTGCTGGTCACCCAGTTGCCCCATCCTACCACCTTCCCCCCCTCCAGCAACCCTCAGTTTATTTCCTATGATAAAGAGTCTCTTGGGACACCTGGGTTGGCTCAGTCCCTTACGCAACTGCCTTCTGCTCAGGTCATGATCCCCACGTCCTGGGATTGAGACCCTCATCAGGCTCTTTGCTCAGTGGGAAGCCTGCTTCTCCCTCTGCCTCTGCTGCGCCACCTGCTTGTGTTCTCTCTCACTCACTCTCTCTCTGACAAAGAAATAAAATATTTTAAAAATAAATAAAAAATAAATAATAACAAAAAAGAGTCTCTTGTGGTTTGCCTCCCTCTCTGATTTCATCTTACTTTATTTTTCCTTCCCTTCCCCATGTTCATCTGTTTTGTTTCTTAGATTCCACATATTAATGAAATCATATAATATCTGTCTTTCTCTGATTGACTTATTTTGCTTAGCATAATACCCTCTATTTCCATCCACATTGTCGTAAATGGTAAGATTTCATTCTTTTTGATGGCTGAGTAGTACTCCATTGTATGTATATAACACATCTTCTTTATCCATTCATCCATCAAAGGACATCTAGGCTCTTTCCATAGTTTGGCTATTGTGGACATTGCTGCTGTAAACATCGGGGTGCATGTGTCCCTTTGAATCACTATGTTTGTATCCTTTGAATAAATACCTAGTAGTGCAATTGCTGGGTGGTAGGGTAGCTCTATTTTTAACATATTGAGGAACCTCCATACTGTTTTCCAGAGTGGCCGTACCAGCTTGCATTCCCACCAACAGCGTAAGAGGGTTCCCATTTCTCCACATCTTTGCCAGCAATTGTCATTTCCTGTCTTGTTAATGTTAGCCATTCTGACAGGTGAGAGGTGCTATCTCGTTGTGGTTTTGCTTTGTATTTCCCTGTCTTCTGTCATTGCTTGTGCATCAGTACTCATTAGAGATTGTTACCATCCCATCCCAGTATCTCCCATCCCCCACCCATTAGGGTTTGTGATTGTTTGTGAACCGTACTCATAGCTAAACACAATACCTGTCTTTGAAAGTTAATTTTGCTTGAAGATTTTGGTTAAAAATATGATGCTTATATAAATAACATGGGAAAGCCATTTTAGCCATATTCATATTATGTGGAAATGTGAGGAGGTGGCCAGTTAGACGTCAAATGACATTTGTAATAAAGAAAACCAAGCAAAAAAGATCTTCCCATCACATTAGATGTCCCACCCCCCAAACCACTCACTGGTCTCAGTAAACTTCCCTGGTAGCCAAAAGGGGACAACAGAGTCTCCTTCTAAATGGACCTTGGAGCCAACTGAAGCACTCAGTCTCTCTAGAATATGCTCACTTCACTCAAAAATCTGAGTAGAACTTCCAGATCCCCAGGTTTGCCTCAAGCCCTAAGATGAATGACGTAATTCATCAGAAAGGAAGAGCCGGAGAAGAGAAGGTGTTCGAGTGGCTGACTGGACACAGTATCCAGGTCCGCCGTAACGCAGAGCTGGAGGAGGTTAGATGCTTGTCGAAGGAGTCAGCAACATCCCCACGGTCCTTAGCACTGAGGCACCCTAAACAAAAGTCTGTGCAGCAGAAATATCCAAAGCAAAAAATTTTTGATATTACTATCCCGGTAACACCTGGGTGGCTCAGTTGGCTAAGCAACTGCCTTCGGCTCAGGTCATGTTCATGGAGTCTTGGAATTGAGTCCTGCATCAGGCTCCCTGCTCTGCAGGGAGTCTGCTTCTCCGTCTGAGCCTTCCCCTCTCATGCTCTCACTCTCTCTCATCCTCTCTCTCAAATAAATAAATAAAATCTTAAAAAGTATATATTGCTATCCCAAACCACAGCAGAGGGTTTTCGTTAGTTTAATGGATGCTAGAAACCATCTTTGTGTTAGTAACCTGGGATTCTCAAACAGCTATAGGTACAACACGCCAGCAGCCCCAATGAACTATCTTTGGAGTGAAATCTTGGATTACAGCTCTATTTGGTTCTCACCTCCCTCACTTGCTAGAACATTCCACTGGCTGATCCAGTTGGGCAGGTGGTTCTCAACCAGGATGACTTCACTCCCCCTGCCCAGGGACATTTGGCAACATCTAGAGACATTTTTAGTTTTTGTAATCAGGGAGGTGGCACTGCTGGCATCTCGTGGGCAGAGGCCAGGATGCTGCTAACATCCTACAGGGTACAGTACAGAGATCATGAAAAAGAATAGCTCGTTCAAAATGTCAGTAATGCCCAGGGTGAGACACCCTGGGTAGCCGATTGTCTCTTCCTGGCTGTCAGATTATTCGGTTGCACATGACTAGAGTGAACATTTAATCCAAGATATTTGTTGGAAAGCGAAGTCACGGAGCAGAAAGTGTCCTACATTTACGAAATAGGTTTGGTTACTTTTGTGGGGCTTGATAGATAATAAATATGTTAATGTTCACTGTGGACTTTGGGGTAGCAGGTAGGGGTCCTACCCACTTCTACTATCACAGGCTCCAGATAGTACCAAAGAAGTTGACATTAGAGAATGGCCAGATTGGCTCAGGCCAGTTCACAGAAGGAAACAAGACAGAGGAGGAAAGGGGGAAGGATAGCGGATGAGGTGGCGGGGAATGTGAGACATTTTTCAGACTTTCAAACTACTCTGACTCCTTCCCACTATGTTGACCCACTATGCTGACCAAGGAACCAAGCACCCAGATGCAGAGAAAATTTCTTGCTTTTTCATGTCACTCATCTAAATCTCAAATACCACAATGCCTAGAGATGATGTAATGGGTATTTCTCTGTCTCTCTCCCAACAAGAACGCTTACTTTTCCATCACCACCCCAACACCTCAAAAGAAAAAAGTATCTGCTAATTCTCCTGGAATGACTGAGAACTTCAGGCTTAAAGAAAAGCTGAGTGCAATGTCCCATCTATGATGGGTTCTTAATCAGTCAATCAACAGAAATGCCCATCAGTCATCAACAGAGATGCACGTGGGAAGTGGGTGTGTTGCGGGATCTGAGAACCTGCAGAGAAACAGAAAAATATTTGACCCTCAGTCTGGTACCTTCTTATCATTGTTTTGACTTGCTGTTTTAATTTAGAGAACTAGATCAAAATCCTAGATTACCCTTGATATTCGAGCTTCTGCTGCTTCCAGAGAGAACTCACGTGTACAAACAGTGTTGTCTTTGGCTTGGAATGGGGCCTCTCCTTTTGAACTAGACCACATCTAAGTCAGGCATAACCCAGAGCACATTTCTTTCTAATAAAACTAAGAAAAACAACAATAGTACTTACAGCCCGAAGCCTGGAGTTCCCTTCTAAAATGAGACAGTGCAAAATTGTGGAGGCAACAACCTTCTCCAGGCCTAGCTGGGAAGGCAGTGTGGGCTTACAGGCTGTGAGGCCCATGGAGAAAAAGCGGTCTATTTCCAATTTGATCTTGGAAGACAGAAGTCTAGGCTGGGGCCTGGATAGTGTCTCATGTAGTCTGCAAATTGAACAGTAACATTGGCATGTATTTGGCTCTAAAATATGTTCTTACCCATTATCCCATTTTATTACTCTGCACCCCCGGACGTGTTAACGTGGGGTGGGAGGAGGTGGCTGACTATTACTTCCATTTGACAGATTAGAGAACTATGGCCAAGAGCTTGTGTTATTTTACGAAAATTGCTCAGTTGGTTGGATGTGCCTATCTGGCCTACTTGACTTCCAGACCCATTTTCCTTCGGAGCAGGTCTTGCCCTCAACTAGCCCTCCAGGGGATACCGGTGACCTCAGGCTGGAGAGTACTGTTTGCACCTGTTACAAACTCTCCTCACACCTCCACATGCAACAGAGTCTTCTTAACCCATCATGTTGTTTCCAGAATGGACATAAAGTGTGTACTTGGGAAGCTGGTACCCTTAAGGCTGGGGCCACTCAGGCTCCTCGAAACATTTTCTTTCATTAAACGTCCAAAGCCATCTCTTGTACTGACCAGATTTCCTTTGACTTAATCTATCTTGGAAACTTTTTGCCCCAAATAGTTTTATCTCCTTAGGAACTGTGGAAAGAAAGTGTGTCTAAAGCTACTTCTTTGAAACTTTCTTCTACTAGCTCCTACCAGTTTGCTAATATAATAATATAATAATTTTCTACATGAATAGTATATAAAATATGCTTTAGACTTAAAAGGATCTGAGGAAGAGCTTTGGACAGCTCTCGCTCTACACACACACACACACACACACACACACAAACATGCAATGCTGGACACACAGAAGGTACCAACTAAATATTTATTGGATTTATAAAGAACTATTTTTAGAATCAGAGGAGAAGGAGATCAAATGCCTGAAAGTGCTGCTGTAAGAAGGAATCTTTCCTCTAACACACAAGCCCTTAAAGAATACTATCATGTCTGACACAAAAGAAGTATTCGATTTTAATATAAATGGCATGCAGGTTTCATCACATACATTTTATTTGCAGTGGAAATGAGAGTTTCTATAACTTAGTTCTTCATTCATTATCAGTTCATTCATTCACATTTTTTTGAGTTCTCACGATGCGCCAGCCAGGCACACATCCGGGCATGAGAGCGAACATGGTAAATTCAGGCCCGCCCATGTGGAGTTTACAGTGGGTGGGAAAGACGGTCGATTAAACAAGGGATTGACAATGAAGTGCGATGAGGACTGTCCCAGGCCACATGAGCTACATTTGGAGCGCAGAGCAGGGTAACAGAACCATGTGAGGCTGGGCGAGCAGTGGGGTGGGCAGAATAACCAGAATGATCACACAGGAGGCTGGAGGCTGGAGGCCGCGGTCCTTGGAGGCCTGTTCACAGCAGAGCTGACGAAAACTGCCCCAGTCTGCCCTGAGGCCCAGAAAGGAAGGTCTGAGTAGAGAAGGTGCTTCTGTGATCTGGCCGAGGTCAGCAGGCAGGTCACTGCCTTGCCTTTTGGGAAAGCATGGAGATGATGGTGAAGGTCAAGAAGATCACGCCGGCCGTGCCGCCGATCAGCAGGCCCAGGACGCTGCCGTGCACTTGCATGGCCTGGCAGCGCTCCCCCGTGTAGAAGAAGGCATGACTGGAGACACACCTGGGGGGACAGGACACAAGAGGAGTGTGGGATGCACCCAAGCCTTGAGCGCTCTGTAGAGGCCAGCACCAACTGCCACGTGTCAGGGGACACGGAGTCAGTGGCCCCATATGCCTGGCCCCGTTCCAAAGGCTTTGTATGAGACAATTCAATCTTGCAACAGCCTGAGGAGGGGGTGTTTATTACCCTTCTCATATCCTCATTTTGCAGAGAGGTTGAATCATGTGCTCAAGGTCACAGGGTTACTCAGTGTTTCACACTTGACGTCTAATCCCTGGAGGCCTGTCTCCAGACGAGGTGCCCTGGTCATCACGTGCGAGACTCAGGGGGAAGGTTTGGGGCATTTAAAGAATGTGTGGCCCCCACCGTTTCAGACTGTAAGTTACAAGGCAAATTCTCGAGATAGAGTCTGACCCTGAGCATCAGTTAGAGCTTGAGTACTTCCAGACGGTATCAAGTAAAATGTTGCTATAAGGTAAGGATCCTGCCATCTATCTCCCAGGCCACCCCAAAATCTGTGAGATCCTGAGCACGCTGTCTCCTGCCCTGCTCGGTACACAGACCCACAGAGGCCACACCTTGGGTTTGCTTGTTTGTGTTTTAATGTCACCTGGTGGAGAGATCAACTAATGTCAGACCCAAAGCACCCAGGGTGATGTTTCCTCGCTTCTGGGCCAATGGCAGGCTTTGCTTCAAACAACATTCTCATCACAAAGTCTAACCACAGAGGCAAATGTGACAGAAGTAAAAAAGTTAACTCCTTTTACTCATTCTGGCACTATTTTACCTCCTTCATCACTAGCCTAGACATCAGCTTCTTAAAAGTCAGTGTGTAATAGGGGCTCCTGGGTGGCTTGGTCAGTTAAATGTCTGTGTTCGGCTCAGGTCATGCTCCCAGGGTCCTCAGATCAATTCCTGTATTGGGCCCCCTGCACAGTGGGGGGTCTGCTTCTCCCTATCCCTCTGCTGCCCCCGCCCCAGTTTGTGCATGTGCTCTCTCTTTCTTTCTCTCTCTTTTTCTGTCAAATGAATCAATAAAATCTTTACAAAAAAATAGGTGCATAATAACAAGTTTGTTCAATTTTTCTCTGGCCTAGTCCCCTCCAAAATACAGTTTAATGATATTCTCAAGGATTCCCTTAAAGGAGCTTATCCCGCAAGCTTCAGATTTGTGGAAAAGGGTTGATTTGGCTGAGTAGAGGGTGATACACAAGTGGGAACCACGGCCTTCCTTACTCTGAGGGTAAAGCCAGCTGGACACATATGGAAATCTGGTATCCAAGGCCCCATCAGCTGAGAGGCACAGACCTACAGCTGTGGAACCCTCAAGAAACAATGAGGGCATTCTCCATTAAAGAAACCAGCACTCTTTGGAAAAGTGGTTTATTCCTGGGATATGGAAAATAAAAGATAAGCCTAGAGTATCCTGTGGTGCCAGAAAGTAAGACTGCTCACAAAACAGGGAGCGGGTGCTGAGACGGCACAGGAGCCAATCTGGAAGAGCCCCCAAAGGTCAAGGCCGGGACGCCATGAGCAGCAAAGGCAAGACTGGCATTATGGAACTATGGCCCAGGGAAGAAAGTAAAGGTTTATGTGCCCTTTATGATATAAATAACGAGTTGCATGAGTCAATGAATCGGGAGGAGTGGACCCTTATTCTTTCCAGCAGAACTTCACTTACTGAACACGGAGTGAGTGGGGGAGATGGAAAATTGCCACTGGACCATTTCAGGGCGATTGAGGCAACAGGTCCACCAATGGACGATGACATTAGCAGGTGAGGATTCTAGAAAAAGCAGGATGCCTGCATGGTCTCTGAATGTCTCTCCCAAGACATGTCTTAACAGCAGAGTGAGGAACGGACACCCCGTAGCCCGGAGAATCAAGGTCACAATCACCAGTCATACTTCCTTGGACATCACGTGGCCTTCATATGGCCCACTGAGAAAGGGTGTACCTCGTCTTTGCTCTTCTTGCCAAAAAAGTACGATCTCAATATAATCGTAAGAAAACATTAGACACACCCAAGTGGAGGAGCAATTTATAAAATAACTGAGTAGGACTCCTCGAAAGTGTCAAGGTAGTGAAAGAGTGGGGAAGACTGAGGGGTTGTCCCAGCATGAAGGAGGTTAAAGAGACGTGAAACCGAATATAATGAGGGGCCCTGAATTAGACCCCAGAACAAAAAAAGGACATTGGCGAAAAGAGTGGAGAGATCTGAATGAGGTCTGTGGTTTAGCAAATGCTATTGTTAATTGCATTTAGTTGCATTAATGCTCATTTCTCAGCTTTGCTAATTTTGCTACGCTTGCGTAAGATGTTAACATTTGTGAATGAGAAGGTCTGCAGTATTTTTGCAAACGTACCTGTAAATCTAAAATCATCTCAACATAAAGCTTAAAAAAGAAGAAACAAAGTGGAGATCGAAAAGGACTCTGAAGAAACCTAGGTCTTTTGAGCCAAGAAAGCCAGTCGCTACCTCTGCCATTATTTTGCCACATGAAATTGATGCTTTCATCATGTATATCCTTTTATGAAATATTTTATGCAAACAACAAACATTATAAAAAGAAATATTAAATCTAGCAAACTGTGCAGACAGACAGACATGGATGCAAGTCTCAGCTCTGGTATTTGCCATCTGGGAAATGTTAGTCTTATTATTTAGCCTCTCTAAGCTTCAACTTCCTTATGTGCCAAATGGGGAGAACAAGGGTCCTTATGTCACAGGGTGGTTGTGAGGAATAACTTGGATCATGCATGTATACTGTTCAGGAAAGCACGTGACCTATATTGCAAGCTGTCAAAAACTATCAGATATTCTTATTACTATTATTGAAAACATAACCATAATCATAGTACAACAGAACAAATAGACGATAGAAATAATAATTAATCATAATTAACAATAACACAGGCAGTCAGTAAAGATTTAAGCTTGGTCTACATTTCCACTGAGGCAGGTCATGCCGTTCCTGGGCTAAAAGTTCTGGAACATTTGTGACCGCTGCAGGGGAGTTCAAAATCCCAACAATATTCAAGATGTTGTTGACCACGACCTAGAGGTGGGCAAGGGATGAAAGCCAAGAGTTGGGAGATTTAGGACCCCTCTGCCCTGGCAGGACCCGGGCTATGCCCTGACAGCACAAGCCCGCTGATTCAGAGCACAGCTTTGTGGGGTCAAAGTGACCCTCTGATGTAGTCATTGCCCTAACCTGAGAACAGTGTCTTTTCCCAGGTGAGGCAAATGTTTGGCTCACCTCTGCTGACCCACTCCCTACCTCCCCACCGGCCACAGAGCCTACCTGCAGCTCGCCATCCCCTTCACATTCACACAGATGCCTTCATTTTGGCAAGGGTTCGGGTCACACGGATCTCTGAAGTACTGTGGCCAGTTGTGGTCTTCCAGAGGGCCTGTGTTCTCCACTGATCGCTTCTGTCGGCCAGGCTGCCCCTGGTCCAGGCTTCCGGGGAGCACATTCTCTAACAAGACCTTTCCTGAATATTCTTCTGAGGCCTGCTGCTCCTGGTCCTGGAGAACAAGGCCTTGAGGAGTCAGCCTTGTGCCTTGAGTTGGAACTTCAGTCTGCTTAAGGTAAGTGATATCTTGAGGAAATAGACAAAGGGCGGTGAGGAAGAAAGGCAATTAACATCTGATTAGATTAACTTTCACTTCTGGAGAAAGTTTCCTGGGCCACCTCCATCCCTCATGGATGCCACCTTCAGTGACAAGAAAGGTGGTTGGAATCCAGCTGATTCTCATGCTAGCTATTTTTATTTTAAAGTAATCCATTCACATTTTTATTTATTATAATTTGAAAAAGGAAGCACAAAGCTAGCACAGCTAGAGTGATCAAAACTAAATTGAAGTCAGCAAACTATCATATTTGATAAATTATCAAAAAGATGACACCAAAGTTTTAGTTTCTCCCAAGGACAGTTAAAGATGTGAGTCCTTGAGCTCTCCTAGAGGTCATTTTTTTTTTTAATAAAACTGGTCCTCAAAAAAAAAAAAAAAAAAAAAAATTCCCCACCCTCCGTGAGATGCTCAGAAATCGGTGCAAAATCAGTAGAAGTCCCAGAACATAGGATTAGTTATTCAGAAAGATCTGCAAAAGTACCTTCAAAGTCCACAAAAAGTATAAGGTCATCATTTTTAAGGAAACTCTTCCTTTTTAGCATTTGGTGGGAGATGACATTACTCCAGCCCCAGTCAATGCTTCTAAAACAATCACAGTCCTTATCATGGGTTCCCACAATGGATGGCCTGTCCCAGATGATGGAGCCATTTATTGCTGCAAAGTTATAGGTAACATAACATCACATTATCTCCTTACACTTCATTCTCCAACTGCCCTTTAATGAGTAGATAAGCTTTGTTAGAAAAAAAAATATGTTGGAAACATATCAGATTATTTATATTTTCCAGGAGAATTAAAACTCAGAATTGGTAAGGGGGAAGGGCAAAGAACCAGAGCTCTGAAGGGTCGAATGGTCCATTACCGAGTTACTTCCTCAGTGAAGACAAAGGGACAATAAGAACTCTTCCTTTTAAGGCTTAAGACTTTTCATGTGAAAAATGTAAAAATCTGCCCATTTCTTTTTTTTAAATTTTTTAAAATTATTTTTATTAACATATAACGTATCCTTTGCCCCAGGAGTACGGGTCTGTGAATCATCAGGCTTACACATTTCACAGCACTCACCATAGCACATACCCTCCTGCCCATTTCTTTTTGATATGAGTTTATTCCATTAACATACTGATGATCACTGGTATTTTAGGAATCAGTGTGTTAGTTCTGCATGGAGGCTAGCAAATTCTGAGCAATTGCTAAGAGACAAGCTGTCTCTTAGCTTGTCTGTCTTCTCATGTAGACTGCATTTGAGGAAGCAGGAACTGCCTGGTTGGCTTATATTCTAGGTACTGGCACTAAGTTTGGCACAGTGAAAGCCCTTAATAAATGCTTGATAAGTGAATTTGGAAAAGAGAAGGGAGATAAGACAACATTGAAAATGTGACTTAATATTCCAACATGACTATGTTGCTGATGTACCCAAGGAGGAAATGCAAGAGGAATGTTCATCTCTTGTATCCACATGGGAATCACATCCACTGGCCCTTTCAGGTTGAGCAGCAGATTTAAGAGCACCTACCTGAAGATGTATGGGACTTGGAGGTAGTGAACACCATGCTCGAGGACATTCTATTTCTAGCATCAGGTTCCTGGTCAAGGATGGTCATTATCGCCTGTCTGTTTTCCACTGGCCACTCCAGGATAGCATCATTCTCCCCACTGTACAGGTGAAAAGTAAGTCCTAAGTAGCCAGGGCTACTGGAGTTGAATCTGCCATTGGGGTATAAGGTCAACCCAAAACCATATCCCTCTGAGTTGTAGAATCGAGGGCTCAGGAGTCTCTGCCCTGGAACCGTGTTCTGAAGGACCTGGGAGATATTCCGTATGGTCCAAACACCTGCAGGACATGGGGTTTCCGTCAGAGTGACATCATCCAGGTAAATTCCCCCATTCGAGTTCTGAGGGTCGCCTTTTGTGCCCTGGAATAGGTAGCGAAACTTCTTTTCTTCTCTGAGCGTCACATGGGCAATTTTCCAATTTTGGTCCAAATCTCCTGAGGACAGAGGAGAAGGTTGGTGACAATTGTGGTCTACATTTATTAAGTGTGGCCCATAAACCTAGTAGCATGCCGAGTTCTTTTAAGATTTTATTTATTTATTTATTTGTGTGAAAGAGAAAGAGAATGAGAGAGAGAGCTGGGGCAAGGGGAGCAGAGGGAGAGGGACAGACACACTCTGCACTGAGTAAGACCATGAGATCACAACCCGAGCTGAAATCAAGAGTCAGACACCTAACTGAGCCACCCAGATGCCCCGCATGCCAACTGCTTTATATGAATTATCTAATTTAATCCTCACAATATCCCTATGAGACAGATACTGTTATAAACTGGTTAAGGAACTTTTCCAAAGTCACATATCTACTGAGGGAAAATAGCTATAAAAAGATACCCTATGGTTTATTTTAATATTCATATTTAAATCTTTTTTTAAGATTTTATTTATTTATTTGACAGAGAGACAGTAAGAGCAGCAGGAACACAAGCAGGGGAAGTGGGAGAGGGAAAGCAGGCTTCCCATTGAGCAGGGAGCCCAATGTGGGGCTCGATCCTAGGACCCTGGGATCATGAATTGAGCCAAAGGCAAATGCCCAAGGACTGAGCCACCCAGGCACCCCTCATATTCAAATCTTAATCAGAATTTGTTTTCCATTATCATTCAATTCCAGAGGTTTTTCCCCTGTTTCCCCCTGGGCTTCATAGTATAAATGCACCCCATCACCTAATGTTTGCACTGAATACCCAAGTAATAGGCTGAACCATAAAAATAGCCATTTTGTAAGCTCAAAGTCAAATAATGGTGATTTTATATGGTCCAACCCATGACTTGATGCCAGAGAAATATATGTTATGTTCTGGAGTGAATATTCACATACAGGGCAAGTTGGATCTCCCCTACGCAAGACCAACTCACCCACTAACATCCAAATTTTTCTCTTTGTATTATCTGAAATCCCACCAAGTAGGGGATCCATACTTTTAAAAAATAATAATAATACAAAAAAAAAGTTGCCACTATCCAGATAATTAGGTCTACTGGGTTTTTTTGTTTGTTTTTTCCTGAGACTGAGCTGGAAGTGAGAAATTTTGAATAAAGACCTGAGGTAAGAAGTTGAGAAGGCTGTTCTCGAACATGGGTTCCTGTTGCTCAGCATAAGAAACCAGAAAGGAGCTTAAAGGTCTAGGCAGAGGAATCCTCCAGGCCACAGCAACTCAGAATTGGTTAAAGATTTGCCCCTACTTTGGCAGTCAGACAGAGTGTACCTTAGCCCTGGACTCTGAAAGGAAAAGAAAAATGCTAGATCCCAAGTGGGGATCCTGTTGGCTAAAATGAATTTCAACAGATGAATTTCAACAAATGAGTGTTACAGAAGTTTAGTCTGAAATTCAATTGGCCAGAGGGCTTCAGAAGTATTTTTCCTCCTTCTGTATGTTATAACCAGAAATCTACGTACAGAGCTCTGTTCTCACCAGACTGAAGAACGCCTTTATCTCCCTTTGTTGTCAGTCACTCTCTCTATGGACGACTTCAAGGGTCAGGTCTAACGATGTTCTGTTTTCTGGAGTGGAGCTGGTTATGGCCTGTGTGATTAGGTTACCTGCACACAGAGGAGAGGGCTTGGGAGGGCACATTGGCCACATCTATAACTTATAAACGGATGTAAGTACCATCTTCTGGGGACAGGACTGCAGTCACATGGAGAACGCATGGATCTGAAATGTAATGGGTGTGGGATGTCTGGAATAGGGACAGACATACAAGATTGTTACTCTTCTCTCAAGAGGGTTAAACCATCTTCACATGGACTGTCACCTTGAGATTGAAATGTGGGAACATGGTACTAGAAGGAAGACCCGAGGGCCCATTACCATGTAGGCAGAGACTCAACCGTAAAAGTCTTTAAGTATGCTTCCTTTCCATGTTTCCACAGAGCTGCTGAATCAGGCAGATGATAAATAGTACTAAGATTGTTTGGGACACAAATCTCATCCTTGTTCGTTACAATTTGTCACCTATAAGGGGATCCTAGCTTCAGTAAAAGCAGAAATGTGTGCGTACATACACATATCTGTATGCAAGCATTTGGCACTTAAGATCGCACATAAACATCGATATGTGTATATACGTGGAGAGAGGTAGACATATTTTTATGTAAGTATTTCGGTGAAAAAATACAATTTGCTAAAGTGAAGAGCTATTCAAAACAAGCCATAAATGACTGTTAATGATAAAGAACAAACTGAGGATTGAGAGAGGCAGGTGGGTGGGGGAGGGGCTAGAAGGGTGATGAACGTTAAGGACAGCACTTGTGATGAGCACTGACTGTTGTATGTAAGTGATGAATCCCTGAATTCTACTCCAGAAACCAACATTGCACCGCATGGTAACTAACAAAATTTAAATTTAAAGAAATAGAAACCTGGAAAAAGTATAAATAAAGAAATAAACTTTCCATATATTTAAAATTTTAAAAAGTTGTAACTATCTTAAGTTGAATACCACACAAACATTAAATGATATTCAACTAATATTTTAGAAAAGCTTCATTTACAAGTCAGGATCAGAATGAGCTACTTTAGAAATCCACTCCTGTGGCGCTCCTAGGAAACTCTGAACAGAGACACACTTTGAAGTCAATGGAACTCAAAGCAGAGCAGTGTCAGGAAATAAGTGAAGCGTGAGAAGGTTGTTCGGTTGATTCTGTGCTTACGAGGCTGACATTGTCAGCTTTATATAGAAGTGAGCCATAATAGACCCCATCAGGGTTACTGAGATTCTAATTCATTGTCTCATTAAAAAAGTACAATCCTTGGTAACATAGCAAATTCCCAACTCTTGAAGAGCACCTAGCTGTCATCCCTCCATTTGATAGAGATGCTCTGTACACTTCAGCCAGAAAAGTGAACCCTCCAAACCATTATCTGTTGCAATCCCAGGTAGCCTACGGAGGGCCTGGTAGAGGTGATTCAGACACTGCTCTCCCGAGTGACCTCTAAGGAAGCTTCCAGGCTTCAAGAGCAGCAGCTTCTTCTGGAAGTACTCAAATGATGCTTCGTCTGTCAGGACTCGTTTTAATGGAGAACTTCTTCATTGAATGGAAAAAGATGAATGTGTGTCTCTTCTGGTTTCGAATGAACCACCACCACCACAAAAGAATGTAAAAATGAATCTTTATAACCCTGGATCTTGATTTATACCCAGATTATCCTCAAATCCAACTATCTCCCTTAGTATTTTAAGGTTTTCATGCTGACCCTCTTGTAGGGATACATAAAATTATCCTTAGGAATATGGAAATGATATAATGAAGTTAATATATACACACATCCTGTTTCCCTCCAACTTCACAAGTAGGCTTCATGTTAGTCCAGTGTATAACAGTACTAGATGTTGGCTAATTGAAGGCAATAAAAAATAATAAATACATAAATAATAAATAAATAAATAAATGAGACAGGTGCAGAAACACTTGTCAACTACCAAACCATTCTCTCTAGCAGCACCATCTCCCGCTTCCCTTTTATTTCCAGCTCTACCCCCGAATCACCCATTTTCTCTGCCCTGGCTGTCTCCAGAGCTGTAGTGGAAATCAGATTTCCATATTCTGATTGGCCTCTTTCAAAAGTATATTTCAGCCTCACCTAAATTTTCAATGTGGTTTCTGATTTCTGAGGGCTTAAATTATTCATGGAGGGCTTAAAACATACCAGTTATTAGAGTGGGCCCTTAGATAAGGAAGAGGGGGCTGGAAGAAAAGGGAGGGGAAAGGGGGAGAGGAGGAGGAAGAGGAGAAGAAGGCACAAAGAGAGGGGGGAAGGGAGCAAAGGAAGGGGAAAGGGAAGGAGAAGACAGAGCAGGATTCCAGACTTAAGCCAAAGCAGCCCCTGCATGAATGTCTCCAGGTACCTTGGAGGGTCCGCAACTTCACCAGCTTGCGAACATTGCCTGTGCTGTCATCCCTCTTGACCCAGATGACGAGTCGATCTGAAGGGCTTCCTGTCATTTTATAGAAAAACTGCAGGCACTGCTGCTTCCTCTTTGGGTAAAGAATCCGGGACTCTAGGAGGGCTGCCTCTTCTGCCATCCCCGAGCTGGTGCTGAAGTGCATGAAGTAGCCAGCGCCTGTTGGGAGGAGCAGCCCAGTAAGCCATCTCCAGGGGAGATGGCCAGCCCACCCCAGGGCACCCTGGGCTCCCGGAAAGTGAATCAGTGAGCAACAGCCATTACCCAGGCAACAAAGCCAGAACCCTTCTGGGGAAAACGAAAAGAAATGAAAAGAAAGTGGTGTGTCTTCTTTCTGCCTCCATGGACAGACTCCCTGGTGAGCCCCAGCTCCCCATTGCCTTTGTCCCCAAGCTCACGAAATGTACTCCTCTGACTTAATGAGATATGGACTTCAAGCAAAGCTTGATGGAATTTAGTGTCTTTGAGCTGAATACTGTTTTCCTTATCTGTTTTCTTGTTTAGAGATCCATCCCAAGGAAAAAAGCTGATTTCCTAGCTATAGAAAGACAATGGGATTCCAATGTTTCGGGACTGGAATCGAAACATTCACAATGAGAAGGGTTCTGTCTCTCCTGTCTCTAGCCTTAATTGGATGCATTATCAGTGGCAAAGTCATCTTCACCGTGAGGTAAGAAGGGGCATTCGAGGCTCATTACAGGACTAATTGAGGATTTGTCCTGAACATAAAGAAAGCTTTGAAAAAACACTGAAAAGGAGGGTGAGAAGTGTCTGGGTTTATAACCAACCTGAGGTCTGCACAACTCCTCTATCTTAGAGCTCTCTCCCCGCAAAATGGCAGGCAGCTAAAGGAATACATCATTTGGAAAATCGGCACATCATAGGGAAGCACAAAGAATGATTCTTGCGTATAAAGAAGTCCTTTAAATTGTACTCCAGAATTCAGCTTCTTACCAAAGTATCCACTCAAAATATCTCATAAAGTAAAAACAAAGTGAGCACCTAGGACAGTTGTAGGTACTTTGGCCCTATGGCTCTCCACTTTGTCCTGCCTCATATGTGGGGCATTGTACCTTCCATGATGGCAAAAAGCATCACTGTTTGAATGGGCTCTCTACAAAGCTTTAAAAATATCTAATGGCTTTATTATTATATTAGGAAAAATTATACTTTCTTGCATGTTATTCTCGGTACTTGAGCTTACTAGCCTGAGCTCTCGGCATTATGAATTACTGAGTGCTTCGGTTAAATAAAACCAGTGCTTGGGTTAGCTCACATGGCTAAGAAGGTCTCCAGATAGTCCCTTCTGAGGAATCCACCCGGGTGTACCCAGGGATAGGAAATGAGAGTCTAATAACCCAGGTTTGGGTGTTGGAAGACCTGAATTCTTGCCCACCCGGGGCCACTTATTTGAAGGTGTCCATTCATCTCTCCTGGTTTCAAATGGGAGGTGGCTTCTATCCCAAGGATCCTTCGTGCTCTTTGAGTCTCTACATCTACCGCAATATCACCAGTGGTCTCTAGCAGAGGGAACACACCACCATTAAGAAGCATAATGGAAGAAGCATAATGGCTGCCCAAGTTCACCTGGTAAAACTTTTCTAGATATTTCTCCTGGGGTGTGGTCCTTTCCTTTCCTATTAAGGTGCTGGAACACTGTTCTAACACGTTTCCCTCATAGGACGATCACTCTTCTGTTCAGCTGGAAATTGTATAGTAGCCTAGCAGCAAGTCCACAGAAGAGATTGGATGAGATATTATGATGGAAATTTAGAGGGAACTTCGGACTGAGATCACCCTTTGGACACTGGAGATTATGTGTTTGATATGATGGGTGGTATAGACTTTCACCCATTGCCATGACTGGAGGAAGAGCAACCATTGTTTGTGACCTCTGACCCCAGTGGCCTGGCTTCTGGGTGACCAGCTGGGTCCCTCCTGTGAAGAAAATCCAATTGACTCACAGAGGAAGAGACTGAGGGACTTTGCAACAGCCTAATCTTTAAAAACTGATTATGATCTACAGGGTCAAGATTATATCTGAGACAGGCACAACATAAAAGGAGGTTAAAATAGAAATAAAAAAATAAACGGAACCTCTAGACAGAAAGGGAAGATGGGAAAAAATGGAGAGGGAAGCTGCTGGTCTGCAGCTGGAGGTTTTCTGTATGTTAGCTCCTTCTATCTTTGCTGGTAAGTATCAACATTCTGGACCAGTTAAAGAAATTTACAAAAGCGAAGACTTAAAAAAGGACACGGACAAAAACAACGACCTGTGGTTAGAATTAGCAAGGGGTGGAGCCAGGTTTCAAATCCAGGTCCATCTGATTTTATGGTCTTTTCACTACACAAACCACTCATAAGAACTATCTGAAGCCATGCCATCCAATATGGGGCTACCCAACATAGGTGGCCACTGAGCCCTTGAATGGTGGCCAGTCCAAACTGACATGTGCTATAATACTGAGTATAAAAGATGTGGAGTAGCTCATTAATAACTTTACTATTAATTACATGTCAAAATGCTAATATTTTGAATATATTGGGTTAAATAAAATGTATGGTTAAAAAGAATTTCTCTTGTTTCTTTTTTATGTGGCTCCTAGAAATTTCACATTGCGTATGTGGCTTGCCTTATAGCTGTAGTGTAGGGTACTGCTCTAGAGACGTTACCTTTATTTACAAAACCGTATCTTATCAACCATATGTCTATAATAGTTTTATCATCACTTAAAGGCATCTTTCTTTTCCATGCCCAGAAACTACATACTTTTCATTGAGTTGATAATTAAGATATGAGAAATGTTCTTTGTGCTTGTGTGGATTTCCAAGTTTGATAACTAACGTTGCATTTGAGGCAAAACCCGCGTGTTGTCATTCCCTAATTGAACCTGGTGAACCACCTCAGTGTGCTTACTTTCCGCCTTCACTCACCTCTGCATCGTCCCACCAAGGTGTGATCCACTTGTCCAGACTGAGTGCCGTCTTCATGGACCCAGTCAGCATCATCTCTGGTACCCTGAATCATCCCACAGATGTTTGCTTTCTCAAAAGCACAATGGTCCAAAAGTGTGTGAGTTGTGGCTGCAAATGATATTTTTGTCCCCTGGTTAAAAATTTAAGTCATCTTATTTCACATACCTAATGTCTTAAGCTAAAAATACCTCATTGTTTAGACACAGCACATTTTCTTGACTTTTCCTTAATGCAAATCCTGCTGTCACCCATAACATTTTAGAACATCCAACATAGCTGCAGCCCTACCCACCTCCCAGAGTCAAAGGATAAAAAGGTCTGTCGTCGTGCTTTGCTATAAATGTCAACCAAGAACTCCTTTAGGTCAAGAAGGAGGTACCTGGTAGATCTTTGTATTTAGTACATCTTCTGTCCATGCATATTAAACAGAATTTTAAAATGCGTCCCTGAAGACTAAAGGGTCATTTTAGAAAACAACCCATCTCTGAGCACTAGATGACTCTAGAACAACTTGGGTAAAGAACTTTTCAGGATAAAAGATACTTTCAAAACCATCCCCTCTCCTGAGCTTTACACAAGGATACACCCTTCAAAAGGACGCTGAAGAAGCTAGACAATTACAGCCCCTTACATCATTGGTCCAATACTTTTACTTTGTAAAATACGACCACATAATTGATTTTCATAACCCTCCTATAACAAGGAAGGTGTTATAATTTTTTTCTACTCCAGAGATAAACTAAGGTTATGTGGTTTGTCCATTTTCCTTAACTAGAACAGGAAGGAACAGTGAAGGGAAATGTAGGGGAAACTGAAGGGCTGGGAGGAAACTCTGTTGAGGTTTGTTTACCTACTTCTCAGACCCAGCGGTACTCACTGCAATTGTACATTCGGTTCAGCCTCTCTAAATCAGTGCCACTGAAATCCAGACGCTGCCCAATGATGGTGTTGAACTCAGGGATCTTGGCCGTGATGGTAGGAGCACTGTCGTTCTTGTTAAATGAGAAAGGCTCATAGTGCATCAAAGACTCATAGTCATAGGGCGTATTGAGGTCTGTGATGAAGGTGTCATCATAGGTGTTAAAGTTGTGCTCAAAACCTAACAGAGAGAGAAGCCACAGGTCCCGTTCAGTTACATTGTTTCTTCTGTCCTGCCCTCTTTGACTAGATAAGCAGAGACCCAGTGACCCAAAAAAGAAAGAAAAGAAGAGAAAAAGAATGAATAGTTGATTTAAATATATATACATATTTAACATGGTTTAAAATTAGCATGATGTACATGAAATTAACACACATTATTAATTAATAGTAACAAATAATATGATGATACTAAATTCTATAATAGTATATACATTTATAAAAATTAAAAATACATTAAAAAATAAAAAGCCATGTTATAATTAATAGATAAATTTTACATACAAATTATTAAATATATGTATATATTTTTTTTAATTTTTATTTATTTTTTAAATTTCTTTTCAGTGTTCCAGAATTCATTGTTTATCCACCACACCCAGTGCTCCATGTAATACGTCCCCTCCATAATACCCACCACCAGGCTCATCCAACTTCCCACCCCCGCAAATATATGTATATATTTAAATCAATGATTCATTTTACAAATAATCAAATAAATGAATAAAAATGTGTGTATGTATAAGGTCTTAAGGAAGAGATGATAAAATGTCAAAGTGGAGGTATGTATTCCCAACAGGAGGAAAAGGAATTTCTGGATTCAGGAAAATACTCAGGATTGATACATCTTGCTAACAGGCAAGTACGTCATCCACCAAGAGCTGTACCTGGCCAGCTCTTCCACGGGTTAGAAAAAGGAAATCCAAGGGGCAGAAGGAAAGGGAAATAGCTGTCAAGAAAGGGGTATCTTGGCAATCAAGTTTCACACACTTTTTCAGAAATAGCCTCACAGAGAAAAAAATAAAATAGGAAGAATAAAACCGGCTTTCCTTTCAAAATAGAAAAGGAAAATACTTTTAGGGGGTCAGCACAAGATAATACATGCTGCAATGTGGAATGCTGAAATGAGAAACCAGTCAGATGTTCTTTTAATCCATGAGCCATCAGGACTTTACTGTTTCAGTTGCAATAATGAGAAGTTCACAGATTTTTAATTTCCTTCTTAGGGAGTGACAGGAAAACTGAGTGAGAATGCTTTTGACTCCCCCATCATGACTTCCCATCTTCATGGTCTTTTCTAGCTTCCCTTCCAGCTCTTTGTAACAATTAAAGGGAAGAACATATAACCACCTTGGAAAGATATCAACACAGGTGCATTTAGGACTGAAGATGAGCTACACAATGTGGGCCAGCAGGTGCTAGAGAGGGCGTCTCTAAATGCTTTTGGAAAAGCCAAAGAACCCTGCTGATCAACACTTTAGCTGTAAAATGAGAATACCAGTTTTTCATCCTCCTAAATCATGAGATTTCATGGAGACTGCACTTGGAAGGGATCAAAGCATATTCAAAGGTGGCACGGGACTGTAATAAATAAATGATCCAAACAGGGAAGGGAGAAGCATTTGGTCCTAGGTTGTCCTACCCTAAGGGATAGAACCATAAAGAATATCCAACCAGTGTGAGGACTGGGGCTTGGTCTGGGCTCTCCTTGTGACTCCTGGTGCGATCTTAGAAACAGCACATTCAATTTCACTGGATAGTTTTTCCTTAACTTTCACTAAAATCATCAGGTTAGAATCGATCCTTTTATTCTTGATTATTCAAGGATTCTTAGCCGAAAGCTTTACCAAATACATGTTTTGAATAATTTTTTAAGATGTTATACAACACATTTTTGCTGTGCCTACTGTCTACATACTGGGAGCTGTGCTCAGTGGTGGTGGCCCCTGGCAGTAACAGGACAGGCGAGGTCCTGTTTTCAGGGAACTCGAAGCTGAGAGCCTTGAAGAGGAAGTGACATTATAAACCAGAAGCTACTGGGCAAATCCTTTGTATCAAGGGTCAGATAGAAAATATTTTTGACTTTGCAGGTCATGTGGTCTCTGTCACGCTACTCAACTCTGTCACTGTAGCACAAAAGAAGCTATGGAAATACGTAAATATATGGGTATGGCTGTGTTCCCATGAAGCTTTATTTACAAAAAGCAAGTGAATATGGACCATGGGCTGTAGTTTGCGTACTCCTGCTGGACCCTAGAAATTGAAGTCTTTCCTTGGTCAAAGAGAACAGATCCAAAAAACACAATTCTGGCTTAAGAGATGGAGATATATTTGGGGAGAGCACTACATTGCCAGCTCTGTGTCATCTTTGGTTGAAGGGTAAGATTGTCATCAACAGAAGACAAGATGCAGTAAATGTTTTAAGTTACCCCGAGCGATAATACTGTTTACCATCTTAATGTTTACCTTGTTTACCATCTTAATGATTTGACATCTCATTGGAGAACAGTTCTCCAGTGATAGCAGGCAATTTAGATATATGGAATTATAACTGATGAAAATATAGGTAAGAGATAAGCCATATATGTTGAGTAACTCATGCTCAACCAAAAACTGAGCAAGTCTGAAAATTACCTGGGCAAATGTGCTGGTTCCCTCTGAGAAAGGGAAACTCACTTGGCTGAAAATCATTCTAAAAGCACTAATCATTGTGTTCTTCAAAGCTGAAAAGTGTGAATGTTCTCTACATCATTACTTAATGCTCACAGAACCAAGTTTATGTACAGGAAGCTAAGAAATCCAAGTCTCTAGGCAAATAGAGACAAAATCTAATAGTGCCCTGAATCTTGCAAGGGGATAGTAGGTCCTTTGACCCATGACCCCACTCTCCTTCCCAACCTGCATAGACCCAGTTATAACACAATTACATCCAGGAGACAACTACATTATATTTGATATATTATTTCAAGTAAGAAGAATATCACTTGACCTCTAGCTCAGTGGTTGGGCGATAGGATGGGTGAAAGTGTGTGCAGGGTGGAGGTTCAATCCTGGTTGTATTAGGTTTTTACAAATGATACAGCTTTCCTCCTTTCCCCACCACTTCACATTCGTAGACATATCAGAATATGAGGGACCCAGATCAAGAAACCCCTGAGGTTATTTTGATCCACCATACTTCAAAATGAGCTAGTTCTGGCAGAAGTCCTTTGGGGATTTGTATTTAATTTTAATGTATGACAAGATCTTACAAGTCTCTAAAAGTAAAATTATTATAGATGCGTTGTTATATATGAACCCATATATGAAATTGGAATCTTAATAAAACAGATAATCACTTGCCTCGTGAAAGTCACATATGGTAATAGTTAAGTCATTTTAATACATCAAGGTTTTATTAATCTATTGCTACCAAAAAGAATGTTTTCCACTTCCTCAACCAATTCCTAATTAAAATCTAGGTGTTTTCAGAAATATAGTATTGATTTTTTTTCTAGCACATTGGGAAACTGTTCAATAAAATTGTTTTACTCTCCCCCCCCACGAAAATATTAAATAAAATCTTTAAAAAGGGAGAGGGATGAGGGGACCTGGGTGGCTTAGTTGGTTTAATGTCTGCCTTGGGCTCAGGTCATGATCTCAGGGTCCTGGGATCAGCCCCAAGGCATTGGGCTCCCTGCATATCCGGGAGTCTGCTTCTCCCTCTGCGCCTCCCCCTGCTCATGCACTCTCCCTCTCTCTCTCTCTCAAATAAATAAGCAAAATCTTTCAAAAAGAAATGTTTAGTGTACTTAGTTGTCTTAAACAACTGGGAAAGGTGGTGTCCAAGGAAGTCTAAAGAAGCTAAAGAACATAGAAATTGTTAGGATAACACCCCTGCATAACAATAAGCAAAATAAGACTGTGCTATCCTTTGCATAATATGGCTGGAGGCAGAAGGATAGAAGTGCTTACAAAGGAGGAAGGAACAAGACAGGAGGAAGAAAGGCCGGCAAATTTTGATTAACTAGAACTTAGACTATCAGTCAGAATGAATACAACTGGGGTGACAATTTCAGATGAAAGAATTCATTTTTGTTGTCGTTTTATTTTGTTTTTAAACACCTGTCATTGATTTGCCAAAGCACCAAAAAGGTTCTTGAGTTTATATTAGGGTCATCATATGTTCAACTAAACTCCATGCAGACTCCTAGGCCTACGTGTGATCTCACATCCAGAAAAATGACTATGACATCTTCAGGGGATATCAGGTGACTACGACAGGAAAATAGCATTTTAGGTAGATTTTCAACAAAAACACTGAAACAAAGCAAAGGCTTCTGATAACTTCCGATTGACATTGAGTTAGCCAACATATACAATTCCCTACGGCCTTTATCTGGGGTCAGTTATGATCAGATGAGCACAGGTCCCAGGAAAGGCCAACAAATCATACCCTTTTCCTATTCTGTGTTCCCAGCTGAGGCTTCTATCCACACACAGATGCTGCCTGGACATCCCAGGGTTGGTCCCAGCAAGTGATAAATATAACAGCAAATCCCATCCAAATTCCTTGGGTTTCTACCCACCTGGAAGAATTTCATCCCACCAGATGTTCACATAGTCATCTCGGTCAGTTCTTGACTGCTCATGGTAAAATCCCAAAGCATGGAGGATCTCATGCTCGATGATGGCCTTATAGTCACATCCCTGGCCAATGGAAAGGTTCTGTCCCACGTGATGATCGCCAACCTCAGACCAGCACCTTTAAAAAAGAGAAGAGGGAAATTTTCTCTTCATGAACTCTCAAGTGGCTGTAATTCACAGGGTTCCAGAACACAAATTTGAAGGAAGTTAGGTTTGATTAGAGAAAGAAATTATCAATAGCATTCTCATAAGCTAACAGTTCAAAATAGGGGACTGGTTAAATGAACAACGTTTCCTGAAGGGAATAATAAGTAGGCTTTAAAAGTGGTGGTC